>BMAV01011967.1:125000-126339 GCA_019973955.1 Trichonephila inaurata madagascariensis
CTATTCTCGCACACGTCACAGGAACTATTAAATGTGAACATCAGGAACTGAATTTGAGATAAAGTTAAAAACAAATTATTCTTATGACGTGTCTAGAAAATACGATAGACAATCGTAATAGTGAGAAATTTTATGTCAGATCCAATTAAGTTTGTTTTAAATTTTGTTCTTGAATGTCAGTAGGAATAATCATACATTAAAAAAGCTCGTTGTCAGTGACATAGGCATAATTACTAATCTGAGTAAACACACACACACACATATATATATAATCGATATCAGACGAGTTGAGAAAAGTCCAGTCTTTTAATTACACTCTGCATGAAATAAAGAATTAATTTTTTTTAAAAAAAATAAAAATGTTATGCAAGGAGGGAAAAAACGAAATTCACGGTAATTTGTCTGATTGTATCAAAGACTGGCGGGCGCCATTACAAAACGTTTAGCAGTCACTCCGGCTGTCTCCGTGGGGGTTTTTTCTTAGAGTAAATATCATTATACAGTTAACTACCCAATCGCAGTAACTTAGTAACAAGACTGCACTTTTTTTTACATTAACAAATAGTTAACAAATCAAAAAATAATCAATGACATGAATTTTCCAAAATAGAGTTTTCTAAACAAATATATTTTAGTATTTCTTATCAGTATACGCGATTACTTTTAGACACGCGTAGGATGGGAGGCTGTATAATTTTTAATCATTCTGTAATTTATTATACTTTTCTGTGTTTAATGCTAAGATTTAAAAACTGAATGCTAATACACATGTACATCCCTTTATTTTATTTTCAAGAGCTGGAGAATTATATTTATTTCTTATGGCAATTGGTCTTTTAATTTTCACAAATATTGATTCAAATACTATTAAATTACCGTAAAAATTTTAAATAAGTAAAAAAAAAATTATTTAAAAAATTGTAAAAAACCTTTTTTCAAAGTTATTTTTAAATATTTGAATAAAATTGAATAACAAAAGGTATATAAAAAAACTGACAGTGTTTATTATAAAAATGCGTACGCAAATAGTCTCCCAAGAACATATAATAATAATTAAAAGGGAAAACTCTCTGAATAATTGTAAAAATGAGCGAATTTTCCAATATCTGAGTTAAAGCTTCAAAAAAAATCTAAAAATAACTTCCTCAGCTTTCAAAAATAACTATGAGGACACAAAACTACTTTCTTTCTAAATTTCCCAAGACCACACAACACACACAGGTAGTTTTAATTAAAACACGTATTAACTAGGTCGCACGTTTTTTTAAATTCCCGTTAAAGAGATAAAATAACCTTTTTTAAAAATCACCGGAAAAAATTTTTTTAAACATTTTTGATA
>BMAV01011969.1:0-14449 GCA_019973955.1 Trichonephila inaurata madagascariensis
CAATTTTTATATTTGAAAAAACCCAAATTGACCGCGAATTTGCAAGAAGAAACAGAATCGTTAGAAAAGAACTAAAATGATGTTTCTAAAAGTAGGAACAAATTTCAGAAATTCAGAAATATTTATTTTACATTTCTAGGTTTTTATTCCTACATATTTGCATTTGTTTGATTCTGAGCAAACAACACAAAAAATCTTATATATATATATATGAAACAAAATATTAACATATACATAGTGTTTCCTTTCAGACTTAATAACCCGTATAGTCTGCATAATAATTTATTCTATAACTATAGTCTCAGTGTATATGTATATATGTAATAATTCATACGTATTCTACCAACCATTTATATAGCTATACGGTCTAGTTGACTTCCATTTGAATGGCGTTATAGTGGAAGTAATTTGATAACAGCTTCAGAGTCCTTCTTCATAACAATTTTAGAAATCTTATTCAATCAAATGTTAAAATATCTGTTTCTTTTAAATATTTTGCTATGGAACATGCAAGGCAGATCATGGGTAAAAATAATATTGTTTCACTGTGTTGAATATGAGCATAAAACAGCAGATTATTGATTTATAAAATTACTGTGATTTGTATATGTGGGTATTTCTTTTAAATATTCATTTTTTGCTTAATACATTTTATTTTTAAGAAACTTTTCTTGCCACATAATTAGTATATGTTCATTGCTTAATTTCTCGTTTTTCCATTGTTTATTATTAAGTTATCAAAATTGGGTTTAAAATACCTTTTTTAAAATTTCAACCGTAAGGAATGATTTTAATTTTTGTCCCTTTTTCAATTCCTACTATTAGTTCACACTCTCCGTATATATATATATATATATGTAATAATTTCCTCTAGAATCCTTTTTATTAACTTTTTGTACTAATATTCAAACAAACTTTAATTCAATTAAACTTTAATAACACTGTAATCTTAATCGTTATCGACTTGCCCGAAATCCCTGTCCCGCCTATTCTATCCAATCAGAACTACTATTACGTAATAATCACGCGCTTTCACTGCTGGTATAAAAGCAAAAATCTTGTGTAATCGCTCTCTTTGTCTGCTTGCCTTCATCATGAAAGAATGTAAATAACTGCATCTCTTTGTCTTTGTGTCCTCCAACATGCTTCTGCTTATTCAATGTGAAAATGTACCGCAATTGGGTTTTAATCTGCTGATGTGTGCTTCATAATAAAGGAGGTAAAGTGATTCGGAAGATGTCGTCTTAATTAAATCAGATATGACAACAACCAACACCGGCCAACGCTGCTACAATACTTCACACACACACACACACACACACACACACCACACACACACACACACACACACACACACACACACACACACACACACACACAACACACACACACACACACACACACACACACACACACACACACACACACACACACACACACACACACACACACACACACACACACACACATACACACACACAACACACAACAAAAAAAAAAAATATATATATATAATAAAATTTTTAGCCCAGTGCTATCACTTACCATGAAAAATTACGTGGCCCTCGCCAAAGTCCTGTGTCCCAAACAGTGCGACGTTAATATTCACTCACTCCGGGAACATTTCAATTTGTAAAAAAGTTCATCTTCCTTTTAAATTCCTTCTTGAAAAATTGCGTGTCGGATTTTTAAATCCCCAAAAAAAAACCGAATCAAGCAATATTCCAAAGAAGTACGGGGTTTAGCAAAAAAAACCCCTTGCGTTTTTTGAGCGTGTTTCGATTTCCCTATCCTGGTTGCTGCGCTGGGGCAAATTTCATTGGCGAACAGCTACCTTCAAATTCCCCTTTTTATTCACAGAATTGCGGTCATTCACACTTAATTATGCACTATTTGGGTTAGTACGAAAGGTTAATGACTTGCAATGTTTCTAAACCCAAAGCCAAAATAGTTGGGATGATTAGATGACTCATTTGCTTGGTTTTTCTGTTCTTCTGTGTTTCACAGAAATGTATAATTAATAATATCTTAATTAATAACAAAATGGAATATTCTTTATTTTAGAACTGGGAAAATACCTGTTCCCCTAATGGCGGACAAATTTCCCCATTTTACAAATTATATAATTGTTCATATTTATTGCTCAAATTATAAAACTGTAATGAACATGTATTACGGAATTATATTTTTGTAAAATATATAGAAAGAAGGGAAAAAAAAATAAATTTCAAGTCTTCATCGCCGAATTTTGATTTGTACTTTAATTTAGTGCCTCTTCAAAAACACTAATTACCTTTTCCTCCAAACTGAACTGAATTTTTATTCCGTCTTTGCATCTGCACCTTGATGAAGCCACAAACAATTGTCCTTGAGTAAATATTGTTTACGACTTGGTGACCATTTTTAGTGACTTGGTGACCATAGGGATACTTCTGGAAATTACTAGAGAATAATCACAATTTGTGACACAAGTGGATGTTTCGAGAAAGCGTTGGAAGGTAAGGAGGGGGCCCCTTTCCAGGGTATCCTGGGGGCCCACGGGCCACATGTAGCCCACAACGAAAATTTTTGCAGCCCGGTCAGTATATCGCGCACAATAATCTATAATAAAATCACGAACCTACGCAGTATAAAAATAAGATATATGGAATTCGCTTAACTTTTTTTCAACTATATTCTTTTTTTTTGCATTATTAAACAAAATGAGTACATTTATTTTGAATACATCCAAAATATGGTTACCTTCTAGAATATTGTTTTTTTGCGGCCCACCTTTTTAAAACCTTGTTTGCGGCCCAAGTTAGCCTTTGAGTTTACACCCCACCCAGAAATTGTTCTTGGCGCTACTCTTTAGTTAAAAATTAATTTCTTCTATCCATTTTATATATACCCTAAGGTAAATCGGAGGAAGTTGCCAATTTAAGGTTTTTCGATTACTACTTAAAAATTTAAATGAAAGACCATAAAAAAAAACTTTTTTTTTTCAATTTTTAAATTGGTTATTTTATACGTTAATTTTTCTTGTACGAAAACAAATAAAAACTTAATGTTAAAGAAATTTAAATTTTTAATTGGCCCCGTCATGGGTAAGATCCAAAAACCCACAGTAACAAAAAAAAAAAGAAAAACATTACCAAATTAAATGTGAAATAATAATAACTATAAAAAAAAATATAATTCTTTCATAATTAGTTTCAAAAAACAATTTTCCTGCAGAACTTTCAAAAGCAGGTTGAAGAAAGGTTGACCCCCCTGCACCCTTTCCTATGGAACCCTCTTGTCATCTTCACAGACTAATTATTAATTGTAGTTATTTTTTTATACGATAATAAAAGTGTTATAAAATAAAAAAAAAATTTTAAAGTTCATTTCATTTATTTCTGAACCATGTGGCGTCTTCCCCAAGTATGAAATAGATCCACACACGATTTTTCCTTATTTCTGCGTGTTCTGGCCCTTTCTACATGCATGGTATGTGTAACATTATGCGTAATAATTTTGTTCTAAATTTCTCACTTATGTTGCTGAATTTATTTTTATAGAGGGAAAAGGGAAAATTTTTAAAAATTGTACTAACCATTTAAATGCTGCTAAGATCGAAAAAAAGGCCTATTAAAAACGATTAATTCACAAGCCACACTCAATGTCGGACCGCTCAGTATTCTCTATCGACGCATAAAAGTTTTTAAACAAACTGGCATCTTGAACTCCTTATATATATATAAATAAATTTGTTAACATCATCATTAAAAAATTTTTTATAAAAAAAAATACAATTTACACAATGAACATATTTTTTAGGAAAGAAGAAGAAAAGAGAAATTCACTAAAAATATATTAACTTCAAGTAAACCGCTTAGGTAAAAAAAAGATGAAATTAAAATTAAAAAATTTTCTTAGCAGTAAAATAGAATAACCTTCTTTTAATAAAAACAAAAATTTTTTTTAGGTAAGACCCCCCCCCCCTACATGACAGAAGGTCAATTCACTTTTGAAAACAATTTTTATTGTTAATTTTATACATAAATACCGTAATTATTTGTGGCAAGCTTCTGTCTGATAATTTTGATCCATGACAATAGCTCTAGCTCGATTTTTCCATGAAAATAAACTTTTCTTTGTACTTTTTTGCCAATTTTATCCCTTCCTTTGATCTATTTTTAAAAAATCCCTTCTGTGTTTTTGGATGTTGTGTTCCCGGCTCGCTTTAATAAACCTAAAGCACAAAACTCACATTAGAGAAGCGTCAGGTTATTTTAAGGTATTTCCTCAAATGGGGTGCACTTTATTCCTGTTTCGGGTTTTTTTTTGCTAAATAAGCGGCAGTTGATTTAATGTGTGACTAGACGCTTTGTTCAAGAAGTTCAACTTTTTCTCTCTCAATCTCCTTATCTATAAAGATGGAATTTATTTTTAAAATTGGTTCTAAAATATTTTGCGAAAATACAGTGAATTAAAGGCCGGATTGAGACATTTTGATTTTTTAAATTTTCCGATGTAACAAAAAATGCAACAATCATTAATCCCCTTCAGGGAAACCCGTACACTGCGAAGCCATTTCCGTTAGTTGAGCAACAGAAAAATGTGATCTTTATTACGTCCCAAAAAATACCCATGTCTCTTGGTGTTTCCACAATTTCCATTTTCAGCAGCTAGGTGTTTTTAAAATATTTTACCATTTGTTTTTCTTTCAGTAATATGCTTTGGCAAAAGCAGATGAATATTTTTTTTTCTTTTTAAATTTAAATTTTTTTTAATGATTTTACTTACAATGCCAGAAGACCCTTAGTTTCGATAATAATCTTTGAATCGGTGGACTTTTTTTTTTAATTAGAGACTTCATTTCTTGATAGTTTTCCTGGTTCGAACAGTTTTAGGATAAGGTTTCGTGGTCATGTGTCTTCATTTTTACTTTCAGCTAAATGTACTTTTCCTTTTAAATTTAATATATCATAAATACCTCTTTTTGAAATGCAGTAACCGTTTTACAGCTTTTTAATTAGTTGAAAGAAAATTTCTCCTCGGAAAGCACAATTAATAACCTTCGAGCCATATATCAAATTTAGAAGCTTTTTTCAAAATAAAATCTTTTATTTTACATACCAATCAAAATAAAACATTATCAGAGTTATTCTGAAGCTACTAAAATTTTATCTCAAAATGCAAACGAAAAAATAAATAACAAAATCGTTTCCCTAGAGTGCGAAAGATCTTCTGTACATAGACACATACCGTGGGTCTAATTATCAGACTGCCTAACTCCATCTGGGATGCTAATTTGATACAGTAGGGCAAAGCGCCAAGTTGTTGTTTATGTTCGCCAAGGTAGGCGATAATATTACAATATGGTTTACTTTGATATTTTTATCTTGCGATATTGTTACAAATTTTGTGTAATGTACGCTTAAAGTAGTGTAAATAATTTATATCTGGAGGTGTAATACATTAATATTTTTCTGTTGTATTTATTTTGTTTAAAATCTTCCACCACCTCCCTTCGAAATCTAGTTTATTATGAAATAAAAACAGTGATTTATACTAATCGAAGGAATAAATTTTAAAGCGGAAACACACTGGGGATGGGTAGCAAAACAAAGAAAAAGCTAGGCTGAATTTCATGTAACCCGACAACAACCTCTGCTTGGCGCGATTAAGAAATCGAGCTAAAAAGCGCTTGGCGAGTTGGTGGAATTACGCAGTCTGATAATTAGGCAGACGATACGTTAGTTTAGTGCGGAAGGTGAACGGAGCATACATATGCACATTGTTCTGATATAACTATATGCAAATAATAATAATCCCTCTAATAATAATAATAATAATAATCCTTGCAGTAAATGTTGTTATGCAGGTAATTCCATGCTACATTAGTGCTTAAATTGCTTTTTATTGTGCATTTATTATGTGTAGTTTGATTACTTCTAATATGAATAATAACATTCGCCCTTGCGTAATCATAATAATTATTGCTGTAAATGTTATTATACATATAATTACATGCTCTAACAGTGTTTAAGTTGGTTTTAACTACATTAGTTATGATTACATTTACATATATTTGGCAATAATGCAATGATAAAAAAGGGGAGAACTATTGTTATCTTTTTATAACTAGACATACATATATTTCTTTTTAAAAAATAGCAATTTAAGTTGTTTGCATTAGTATATTGTATAAAACTAGTTGTTAGTGTGACGTATGAGGTATTAGAATTTCTCAACAAAATTAATAAATTTAGTTTTAGGCAACGTAGTTTTGTTTATTTACAGAAGTAAAATATTTCTCAATTCAATGTACAATATTTCATAAGTTGAAGAACAAAGCGCTGAGTAGTAAAGGAGTAAGTTAAAGTATTGAATTTATAAAACAAAATCAAAGTTTTGAAAACTTTTGTTTTGCTTGAATTAAAATTTTGAGGGCTGTGAAAAACTTGAAAAACGTCTTAATACTTCAAAAATGGTGGAGTTGTTATAAAGGTTATTTGTATAATATACCGTTTGTGTTTCTCAAATTATATTTCCTCAATTTTTAAATAAACTACGGTGCTTACATATTATCGCAACATATTGGCGACATTATATGAAACGAAGCACCTGGTTGCCGATTCAGTGCGTACGACACGTAGGAAATCGCGGTTGCTAACTTGGCGAGTTATTCATACAGGTTGCGGTAATACGTAAGCACCTAAACTACTTTATAATTAATTTTAAGGGGACATGGTACGACTTAAGCAAAAATTTTTAATTTAAGAATTTTCAAAATTTTTTTGGTTGCCTCCTATGTGTGTATACTATGTAAAACAGATTTTTTGCTAAAAAATTCATAAAAAGTTAGCCATTTAATTTTTTAAGGAAAAAAAACTTAAAATTTGTGAAGTGATTTTAAAATGCTACTCCTCCTACAAAACTTTACGTACGCGCATGAAATTTGATTTACAAATACGTCAAACTATGTATAACAAAAGTTGGTATGGGTTTTGTGATAACACACAATTGGTATTTGTACAATGCTTCTTTTTATGAATCCTTATTGAAAATTCCTTAAAACATTTGCGAATTTTAACTTCAATTATTTTTTAAGAAATACGTATTGCTTTGATTCAAAAATTCATACCAACTTTTGTTACATGTACTATTAGCAATAGGTAAAAAAATTTCAAGGCATTAGGAGCAATAGAAAAAGTTTTTAGCATTCTAAAATGAAGACAATCTAAAGCGGTTTATCTTTCTGAGATACGTCAGTTTAAAATTTTTGATTTGCCATAGGGATGTGAATAAAACGAATGAAAGCTGCCTGGCAATTCTGCTTCGTTTAGAGCTTTCAAATTTTGTGAGGTTATAAAAAATATATATAAAGAATAATTTAGGCTAAAAAAATTAATTTTGATTTTTTGACCGAATTTAAATTGGTCAATTGAATCGTACTATGTGTCCCCTCAATTCATTAATTATATTTAAGTAATTAATTATAGTTTAAAGAGATATATTTCAGTCGATATTATTCCTCTAGATGGCATCACCATTGGATAAAACAGCTTTCGTTAATCCTTATAAAGACCTTAAGATTAATTTCAATCTAATTATCTTTTTAAATTAATCGTTTGGTAAATATACCAAATAAAACAGCTTCTTTTCGAATTTCTTAAGTCAATCAACAAAGATAACACTTTATTGATAAAGAAACATTTTAATGATGAAGAATATTTTATCACAAAAAAGTAGAAAAAAAAAATATTATCTGACAACTTATTGAGTGACCTTATAAGACGGCAGAGAATCAGCTACTGATAATTTTTGAAATAACTATCAATTGAGATCTAAATACGGATTGTTGCTTACAATTAATATTTTTTATTTCCGAAACACACTTTTTCTCATTCTAAGATAAAAGTAATTCTTTTTATGAAGTATGAGAACATTCAGGAACAATTTGAAATACATGAAATCACAAATTAAGCTAAAATGATAAATGGTTCGATCACCACTAATAAAAAAATAAATTATTTCGTATGAAAACTGTGAATGGTTTATGTAATAATATACTTTTTTTACATTTTTTCACAGCACTTTAAAAATCGAATATTTTTTAATATTGAAAATACTTTTATATTCAATGAAAAGTATAAAGGAAAAATAATTGTCAAATAGTTTATAAAAATTTTAAGTAAAAAATAATACAATAATAAAATTCTGATTAAACAATTTAGAAAAAAGACATCTATTACTTAAATTTTGCACTGATTCTAAAGAAGAAAACGTCATGTTCTAGCATGTAAAAAGAAATCTTTCAGAATTTTCGTTGAAAATTTCCAATATTATTTTTTAAAAATCCTGTTAATTAATATAATTTTTTATTAAAATTATATTTTTATTTTATCCAAAACAGAAACTCTAATTAAATAAAAAATATCCACTCGAAACGATACATTTCCAGAAATATCCGGAAATTTTTCGAAAAGCTTAATTTAGCTATAAATATACCTTTGAAAATATACTAGTTTTATTTAAGTCGTGTTTTAATGTATTTCATGACCTATTTAAAAGTTACTATTTCTAACTATACGCATAAGCAATATTTTTTTATTTATTTAGACACTTTAGTCTAAACACTACTGTTCCGAATTCAAATTAATGATCAAAACAGGTTTATTTTTATTTTTACAACTTTATTCCACAATTACACGATAAATTATTTTAACTTACTTCTCTATTCTTTCAAACATTAACATATTTTTTAAAAATAAATTTCATGTTAATTACAAGTGATTTTATTTTTTGATTCTGTTGTTAGTAAGTATCATATTACTAATTATCTACAAATGCAAAACCAAAATGATTTAAAATAGAAAGTTGAAAATATTTCCTACCTCACATTTTCAAAATGAAGACTTCCCATATCGCTTTTTCATTTTCCAGGTAACAATCCTTATAAATTTTCTGCAAAAATTTAAAATTATTCGTTCGAATATCAATGAGTTAATAATCTCCACGATAATCTACTCTTTGAATGGTATCATACTGACATTACTGGCCGAAAACATTTCTTGGCCGAAAACATTTCTATCTAATAGTTCAGTAAGTACCCGAACGGAAGAAGTAGTAAGTGTATGGAGGCTGGGAGGAGGAGCTGCTATTAGTTTAGGTCTCCCTGGTCAATAATCAGTTTTGGTTTGTGTTTCTTTCTTGACATTTCACAAATGTACGATTTCTCTAAAAATTCAGCTATAAATTTTAAGGCAGTATGTAGCTTTGCATTCATTAAGAATTAACGCCGACTATATGATTAACAGTATCATTTATGGAATTGGAAACATAGCCTGTATAATACCGCAGCCGTTGTACGGGTGAAAAACTTGTGAAATAATATTTTTTTGATAATCGATTTAAATTGAAAACTGTATGTATATATATATATACAAACTGTGTTTAGTCCAAAGCACTTTTTGTATCTACATTTGTTGCAAGTCTGGTGAATCTACTCTCCCGTTTTAGCACTGTAGGTTCTAGTACTTCCTCTTTTCACTTTATTTTATATTACTATATATATATATTAGAACAAAAATATTATTAACAAGTTTGAAAAATACAATGTAAATAATAATAACAAAAAAAAAAAAAAACTGAAAAATTAATAAAATATTTTAAGAATTGATACCTTGTCAACAACATTATAATAGCTACTATTAGTCAAACAAAAATATTTATAGACGATCTTTTAATGCAGAATAAAATATTAAATTCTCATAGCTGAAGGGAAAAAGAGAGGACAAGGAATTAAAAATATGAAAGGGAATAAATCGTTTGGGAAAAAAATAGGAAGATGTTTAGAAAAACAAGAGCTATGTTTACAGTTTTGAGTATAAAATGAATAAAAACAGTTATTTGTTTACCAAAAAATTGAGATTTTTATGGTTTTGTTTCTTTAGATAGGAAAATCGTGGAATCTCGCAGTCTATTAAAAACTAATATCCAATAGTAATAGTATCGTATTTATTTTAACAACCAATATTAAAAATATGATGTTGGAGAATGCTAATAGCATACGGTATAATTCCTAATATTCGAATTTAGTAAATTCATAATTAGTTTGTGCGATAGTTAAGGTACTTAAAGTTATAAAAAATCTTGTGAATAAAATTAAATATAACGCTTTCTGTCTAACAATGTGAGTAAATAGCATTATTTAATTGAATCTATGCTTATGATTATGTTTTTCAAAAAATTATCTTGTGTGTTCCATTTTTTAAAATTTATTTCATTTATTTAATTTTCAGGATATTTCTTTCCTTCTTTTCAGGATATTTCTTTCAATGAATTAAATTATTTTAATCTTTATGGAGCCTTTTAATGCAAAATCTTTGTATAGAATAGTTTTTTTTAGAAAAATTTATTAGTAAAAGGCTTAACAATTAAATCGGAAGTTTTTTAATCAATGCAGAAATTTATGTTTCTTGAGTCTTGCTAGATCATAATTAAGACAAATAATACCCTAATTTAAAATTTTTTTAAGACGAAAATCTTTAAAATAGATACTGAATTTTGAATAGAAGAATAAAAATTGAAAAGAGTTAATAAAAATAAATAAAATTTTGAAATTTATGGAAGTTGAATTCGAAGAAAGCTATTCACAAAAACGACGCTTTAATAAAATGGAATTTATTTTATTTATCAAATACCAGGCTGTTGACTATCAGGTCATTAGGCAATTAATAAAATGAAAAAACGTAATCATTATAATAAAATTTAAACAATATTTTTTAATCTATATTTAAATAATATTAGTTTATTGAGTTTATCATAAGTTTTCTCAACTGCTGGAAAAACTCATTTACTTTAAGCGAATCGTAAATAACTGAATTGGAATAAAATGTACAAAATCGTCGGCCTAATTATCAAACTGCGTAACTCCACCGATGCAACCGATTTGATATGAGAGTGCAACGCGCCAAGCGCTTTTGGCCGATTCTTAACCCTTTTTGTTTTGTCTACACCATGCCTCACTGCGCCCCCTTTTTAATTTATTCCTCGATCAGTGTAATCACTACTTTTTTATTTCAAAATAAAACTAGATTTCAAAGGAGAAGGTGGTAAGATAACATAAAATAAATACAACAGAAAGTAATATTATTGTATTACACTTCCAGATATAAATTATTTACACTATTTTAAGCGTTCATTACACAAAATTCGTAACAATGTGTTACTTTTGCTGAGCAGAGATCCTACGAAAAAAATCCAAAAAACTAACACTAATATATACGTTATCCCCATGGTAACCACATTATCGCATTATAAAAATATCAAAGTAAACCATATTGTAATATTATCGCCTATCTTGGCGAACATAAACAACAACTTGCCGCCTAGCCTTACTGTATTAAATTAGCAACCTAGATGGAGTTACGCAGTCTGATAATGAGACCGACGAAACGTTTCTTTGGACACTTATATAAATGCAATTAATTTCAGTTTTTCAAGCATAGGAAGTATAAAATTTCAATTGTTTCGAAAATTCGTTACTCAAATTAGTGTAATTAAATTTTTTTTTATCATACCTAAAAGATAGTTTGCTAAAAATTATATATAAATTATCTACTCTCTCTATATTTGAATGCTATAATTTAATAAAGCTAAATTATATAATAAAAATATAACTGAGTCTTTTAAGTGTAATAGTTTAAAACCATGAACTTTTTTTTCTGTTTATAAGATTATGTTCTCTATTTAGTTATCAATATATTTTTCAAATTGGGTAAGTAAAGATGAAAATAATTCATCGAAATTTTATAGTTATCATTATCATTATATTTGGGGTCAATAGAGTCACTCAAAATTAGTAATAGTTATATTCGCAAAAGGAATTTTTAAAATTTTAATACAGTTTAAATAATTTTACAAATTTGAAATAATAATAACTGTAATCCGAATGCTATAATTTTTTAAATTCAAATTCTCCAGAAGCTTTTAAGTCTGCTATTAAAATGAGTATTAATGTAGCAATAGCGTTCGTTTATCATAATGACATCTTCACCTTTTATTGACTGAATGACACCATCATTTGTCATTACCTTGATGAGTCTTCTTGGAAAGAAAATAAGTAGAATGGCGCCAAGTGTATCTCCGGATCTGCATAACGAAAAAATGCACTCTTCTACATTATAGTTGTCAGAACTCAAAGATGGAGAATGAAGAAGATTGTTTCCATTATACATAGAATGACAATGGTATGAAGATACAAATGATTTACATCCATCTTCTAGCTCTAAAATGTTGAAAAATGAGAAAAAGTTTTTATTATTTTTGTCTCACACATAAAACTAAAAGCTTTTCGGGTGGCTTAATGTTGGCGACAATTCTGTGAAAAGATAAATTTGGCAATGGTAATAAATCAAAGTATAATTTTTTACCTAGAAAATTTTATTCGATGTTTCTTTTAAATTACTGTATATTCTGGTGCATAACGCACACTTTTAACACATAGCAAGTAATATTAAAAAAAATTTTAAGTCAGTACCTACTTAGGTCAACAAAGAAAAATTTTATTTTAGTTGATTTTATTAAATAATTATAATTAATATAAATGTGTAGATACATAATACAGAATCGCAGTATTAAGGCAAAATAGAAAGAGATTTTCCTTGCAATTTTTCATTTTCTTTTCTATATAGGGTGTTGGACTATTATTTTTGTTTGTTACTATTTATTCATAAATTAAATTTAATTATTGCTATAAATTAGTATAGTAAAAAGAAATCACATTCTTAGAAATTAGGCCATTCCAGGTGGTAATAGAGCCCACAACCTTGGATTAGAAGTCCAATGCGCTATCCATTGTGTACAGGACACTAAGCGATTTTCCTTTTTATATATGGTGTTGGACAATTATTTTTGTTTGTTAATATTTATTCATTAATGAAATAGAATCAATGAATTAATATTTGAAAAACTGTATTAACATCAAGTGTCATCCACTAAAAGTTTAAAAATGTATTTCAATTTGAGTGAATGTGTAGCGGTGTGATATCGATATAAAAAATCCAGTTATAGCCACCACGCGACGACGGTCGTTTTGGCGTGATGGCTAAAATACTCGTTTTCGGAACAGAAGGTGCTGAGATTGAATCCTCCTTCAGATGAAAAAAAGTATTTTATTGATGATTGGAAATTTGAACAAGGTATATATATATATATATATATATATATATATAGGGAGAGTGTAAACTAATAGTAGGAATTGAGAAAAATAAGATCGGAATTTACAGGTGCGCGTTATACACCGGATATTAAAATGATAGCTTTAAAAATAAAGATAAAATGAACAGTACAAAAATTAGAGCTCTACACATATGTAAATATTCTTTATTTGAAGGAAATGAATATTCTGTATATGGATATTCAAGTTAAGTTAAATCTCTTCATCGCAAATTTAGCAAAAGCTGTTTTATCCAATGGTGATGCTATCTAGATTAATAATATCGACTGAAATAAATCTCTTAAACTATAATTTTAATTACGTAAATATAATTAATGAATTAATATTTGGAAAAACTGTATTAACATCAAGTGTAAAAAAATGTGTTTGAACTTAAGTAGATGAATAAAAAGTATTTTATAATGATTGAAAATTTGAACAAGATATATAAATATATATAGGGAGAGGGTGAACTAACAGTAGGAATTGAAAAATATATGCTTTATACGGCGAATATACTTAAAAATTTAAAAATGCATTTTGAAAGTATAGGTGCATGTTATATGCCGGAAAATATACGGTATTAGAAAACTCTTTTGTCAAATAATAAGTGAAGAAAGTTTTAAAAAAGGACGTCCGTTCATTTATAAACTTCAAAGTGTGCAAATTTTCCAAAAAAATTGCATATTTTAGATTAGAAACAAATAATAACCTTCCCCATTCCTCCTGCAGAAGAGGAGAAGTTGACAAACGTTTAAGGGTGTGTAATAATAAATATGATGCTGAAAAAATTATTGGTTCCGAATTGGTAGCCACTGGTTATTTAGAATAATGGTCGCCAACCGTGGTCTGTAAAAATTTTTGATGGACCAGAGAAATATTGAGACATTATTTATACTCTTATGAAGTTTCAGTTCCAAAAATAACTCTTAATAAAACTTATTATGGAACATGTATTATGCTTTTTTTTCAAAAAAAATTTAACTACCGTAAAATCCGGCGTATAACGCGCACAGGTGTATAACGCACACCGGTGTATAACGCGCACCCATACTTTCACAACCTAATTTTTTAAATTTTTAGGTATATTCACCGTATAACTCGCAACCCCTTTTTGACGAATGTATCTGAAATATCGGTATACATTGCTCTTATGTTTTGAAGTAATTTATTGGAGGTACTATCCCCCAGAATTTTGAAAACAAAGTTCTTCAGAACCGCGTAACTCTTTTTTGTTCATATGCTTTTTTTTTTTTT
>BMAV01011971.1:0-22162 GCA_019973955.1 Trichonephila inaurata madagascariensis
TGCTTAGTGCTATGCTTTTCAAACTTTCACTATTTATTATTCAATCTAATTTTCATCGCCCCCTTTTCCTTCAAAACGGTTTAATTCAGTTCTAAACCTACAATACGACTGTAACCCTGGCCTTCGGCGTATAAAAACGTCTTCTCAGCTGGTGGTTATTTGCCCTGGACGTATATATACGTTTTTAAAAAAATACGATTTTTTCTATGCCGGCTACCCAGAAAATTATTCCAAAATTTTGGGAATGCAATAAATGGACTTTGACCTTGTTTGAAAAGGATTTATTATTTCAGAGGATTTGTTATTTTTTCCCTTTTTTATTCCCCCCCCCCCAATATATCACATACGCGCGCCTACGTGGAAAACGGTGGCTTGGGGAAGGAGTTCGTAATTTTTAACCGGCGTTAAGGGATTAATCATAAACCGTCAAACTATAAAGAAAAATTTTAAATTTTTTTGGGATATTTTTTTTGTTTGACAAACCCATGGGGTCACTAGAAATTTTTTAATCAGTTTTTTTAGATTGTTTAATTAATTATAAAATACTGGTCCGTACGTACATTTAAAAGTGCATTATTTCAGTGTAAATTTATTTTACTTTTTTTGCAGAAATTTTTTTTGTTTATTTCTTTCCATAAATTAATAATTTTTTTAAATAATTTTTTGTTTTCGACTTTTCAATTTCGCCCCCCTTGTGAGTTATCACGCCCCCCAGGGGAACACGCTCCACAGTTTGAGAAACGCTGACTTAGTGTATAAACAGACTTTCTAAAGTTTAGAAAAAAAATGTCCCAGAAAAATATGAGCCACCCGGAATAGAAATATTTAAAGGATCCTTTAGATACTTAGCTAAAGTATATATCAATTTTTATAATTTATCTAAATCTGAAATAGGCTTTAATAAACACACAGGAATTAACAATAAGTTGGCATCAGGTGAAAGATGGGATCATATCTGCTCTCGGAAAAAAAAATATATAAATATATAAGTGTAGACGAGACCATTTTTGAGAATGTGAAAAATTGACACCCACAATCACATTCTCAGGTACCGTGACCAAAAATTTCACAAGTTTACAATGATTTTTTCACTTACGTCATCTTTTTTATAGCCGTTCTATTAATCGCAGTCACGTCGGATGGAAAAAATTTGCTGGTTTAATTAAATTAACGCAGTTTGCGCAATTTGGGATTTGAGAAAAAGGTTTACCCCAACTTTTTACTCAATAAAAGGAAAACTGAACACACAACGAGGCAAATTTCTCAAAAAATTGGCCCATTTGTTGTTAAAATTTCATTTGTTCTTTTCGTCAAACAATCATAGATATTTTTTTTTATTTGCTGAACATCTTCATTTTGACAATACCTCTATTGATACCTTCCTTCACATCATTAGGTATGGTGACCACAAATCCCACAATTTCACTGCGACTTTTTTCACTGACGTGATCTTTCATAGCCTTGTTATCAATCACAGCCACAAATGGAGCAAAATCCTTTGGTGGTTTAATTAAAATTTACGTAGTTAGAGCCAATTTAAGAAAATGATGCCACCTAACTTTGACGCTTCATAAAAAGAAAAATTTGACACACTTCTCTAAGCAAATTATTTCAAAAGATGACCCATTTAGTGGCAACTCTAAAATAGTAGTACACTTGTTGCATTATATCCATAATAATCATTGCCATTTTGTTTTCTCTTGCAAAATGACTCCATTTTAAAAAACTGAATCTTGCTCAAATCAAACAATGCATTAAAAAATAAACATAAATTTTTTTTAATACTTTAATGAATTACATTTTCAAAGCATTCGTCTTTTAGATTCTGAAAAATGAACAGTCAGAACGCCTGCGGTGGCCACTGAAAAGACAGAACCGTAGAGCAAGAGATATATTGTTTTGCTTTTCTATTTTAGTATAAACTTACATGGATGGCTTACAGAAAACCCGCACTTAATGCGTGAAGACTGATCAAAATTTCAATTTACTTGTTAAAATCACCATGCGAACCGGAATATTAATAGGATAAATAATTGTACCGTTTGGGTTACTCTAAAATTTAAATGGAGCAAAATACCAGAATTTTCTTCGAAACAAATTATCAGACCTGCTGGAAGATGTGCCACTCAACACCAAGAGGGACATGTAGTTCCAACAAAATAAATGCCTATTGCATTATGGTAATTTCTCATATTTTTACACACTGAAAAAGCAAATTCGTCTTGGAAAATTTTTTTGCTGTTACTAGATTACATGACTAGATTTAGGCAATGGCAGTACGGGCTCGTGTCCGGAGCAGCATTTATTATTCATGGTAGAGTTTGATGTACAGTAATATATCTCGACTTACTCTACCTCCAACTTACGCAAACCCGGAGTTATGCGATTTTCAAATCCCGTGGATTCATATATGTTTTTTTCATCACTGAAACTCGGGTGGAATCAGTGCCAGAGTCTGATGATATTGGTGAAATGTGATTGGAGCAGTTGTCGAGCTTGCCAGGCAAATAAATTTAGAAGTGGATAGGGGGTTTTCCTTGCTGGATTCTCACAATGAGGAGCTAGCAATTAATGAGCTCTTAGAAATGCGTGAACAAGAGTAAGATATTGAAAAACTGGAGTATTTAAACCCAGCTCAATCAGAAGATCGAATTATGGTTGGGAATTTCACAGAAGGCCTTGGTTTAATTGAAAAATGGTTACACACACACATACACATAAATTTTGGAAAATATAGACTCCAACGAAAAGCGTATTGTTACGAATTTTGTGTAAATAGTGCAAATAATTTGTTTTGAATATGTAATGCATTTATATTACTCTATGTTATATTTATTTTATGTTAAAATTGTAATATTCACAAGCAATGCCGTCCCTTACATTATAATGATGATTCAATAGGAACTTGATTAGGATCTTCTTGATGATAGATCCAGGTTGGCATCATATTTGGCGACCAAGTTGGAGGCCAATTTGGCGACATTGGTGGCCATGTTGGCGAGATCGGGACCCTTTGGATTCTTCTAGAAATTTGTAGAGAAATCCAGTAATGTCACGTTCTATGACTCGAGTGGTTATCTTTCTGGAAGTTTCTGCCACGTCTCTAAATATAGCGGTGCTCGCCGAAACAGTCAGTCTTGTTTCAACCAGCGATTAGTGAACATGGTTTTGACTAGCGATTAGCTCTGCTGTGCTTGTGAAGAACATTTTACATACGTATATTTTAGACACTGTTAATTGTGCCTGAGTGCTGTTGAAGGTGTACAGACCTTCTGAGGTTTATTCTGTGAACATTGCTGCTGCAGCCTGATTTAAAGAATTGGATTTCCAATAACAAATTCTTATCGCTCTTGAAGAACTGTCTTGTACTTGTGACTGATTTGCATAAAGTCCTCGAACCCCGATCAACATAACAGTATTTTTTCAACAAAACAAAGAACAAAAAAATATTATCAGAACTCTATAAAGAAATTTTGCGGAAGAAAACAAAATCTGAGCCGGTAGACTACCTTGTTAGATTTTATAATACTTTCTACGTCAAAATAACATCAAACTTCTCCCGTAATTGTGCTATCTAAGATGTTATTAAACATTTTTTCTCTAAATTGTGAATTTTCTTTCGTCTCCCGCCCCAACTAAATATAATTTATAAGTATTTTAATGCGAAATATTAAACCCCTAATAACGCGAATTCGACTTACGTGGTTGTCACTCAGTCACACCTATCGCGTTAATTCAATGAGTGCGTAAATATTAACGTCGCACTGTCCAGCTACACGAGGGCTTTTGGCGACGGACCACGTAATTTTGAACCATGTACAAGTGGCGAGGACGACACCTGAGCTGGCACCACCTCTCCTAACTACCACACCAACGGGAGGACGTTTCAGCTCTCGACAGATTTAACGTGCATCGCTGCCCTACACGGCTGGTCTTTAGTGGAACTAGGTTTGAACTCGTGACATCCAGCCACGATCCGATACCTTGACCACTAGGCTACCGCAGCCACCTCAGTTTTGAATTAAATGATTTTCACTGTACGACAAAACGGTCACTTTCGATATATTTCAAGTTCTGGAAAAACCTCCGAACTCTGACATCAGAACTTCCTCTTCCGAGATTTCTCGAACACTTTACTTAATCTCCCTCTTTCAGATCCGAAAACATTTCAGTCAGTCTTTTTTACACTTCGTGAAATGGCACTGATTTACCAGATGGATAAGATGCAGATGGGCTAACGTTATCTGCAAGAATTTTAAGTAGCCGAGACCATCATCAACTAATCGAAGTTCCACTTCACTGCCTCGGTATTTTTTACCGATAGCAAACAGTTGTAGTAGAAGCTTTATGCTTCCATATCAATGTCGTATACGTCCATTCTGAGAGAAAGGAAATATCCCTCTTATTCGTTGAGGTGAAGTGAGGTCGAAGCTAAATTTTAGAGAGGAAAGACTGAAAGGTTGAGAGGAAAAACAGCAAATAGCTATTTTTCATTTTATTTTATCTTGGATGACATCCTTTATGACGGTACTAGAGAAAAAATAGATGCACCAAATTAATCATTAATTTTTCATTTACATTTAAATAGATCAAAATGACAAGTTAGTCAGATTTTTCTTATTTTAAAGTGGCAAAAGAAAATATTTATTTCCTTAAAAATGACTAAATTCTTTTCTTTTGATTGATTTCTTCTAGCGGCAAAAGCCCTTTCGAAGTTGTTTTTTGTTTGCAAGAACTGAATTTTTTTCCGGGATTTTTTTTATAAAGAATTGCGAGTCGAAGAGTAGATTTATGTCATGAATTGCATTACTTCACAAAGAAAATAAACAACCCCCCATTGTTGACAATTTGACTTAAATAAAAATAAAGGTTGGTTAATTTCTTAGCCTTTTTCTTTAGGATAAATTTAAAATTTTTCACTTCCATTGTTTTTTTATGTTTTTTTTATTTCATATTAAAGCTTTAAAATTTTTCGGTTGAAACTTAAATATTTTAGTTAAGAAAAAAAATAATTAGTTCTAACCATCTTTTTTTCTTGACTAAACTGAACTGTCGAAAAATTAAAACTTTAAAGACGGGAGACGTAAATTTTCCCGTTTTTTATTTTGATTGTCGGCAACAGATCGGAATTTTTATGTCACTTGAGGATGCCCCATTCAAAACATTAACCCCTTTTTTTGGGATTTTAAATATCATTTAAGATTTTCAAAAATATATACAAAATTCAACTATATAATTTTACTCCATACCCTTCAATATATACCGGGAGGCGGGATTCGAAACAACATTAATGCTCATGGGGTACTCAGTCCCCCCAAACCTTTTTTTTAAAACTTATTTAAAAAAAAATTTGCGGACCGAAAATTTCGGGGTGTAACAAATTGGGGAAAGGGACATGTCGGGGTTGCAAAAAGATTAGAAAACCCGCGTATTGCGCAACGATCCGGTAGGGGCGTTTAACGTCGTTCTCCATGGGTATAAAAAGGTAAAAAGTTTGACAGGGAATCGTTTACAAAGAAGATGGGGAGAATGCCATTAAGCCGCGAAAAAAAATGAGAGCGTCACAGTTTGGGGGGGGAGAATCATGGAAAGATGGAAACGGTTTGGGCGAGGGGAGTAAAACTCGTCCATTGGCCGCTCTGATTGTGTTTTGGGGGAGGGTTGGGGGCCCGTTTATCCGGGGGAAATCATTTACAAAAGACCAAACCCGGACCCCTGACAGACCACGTCGAAGACCCTCCCTCGTAGAAACATCGTACAACCAACTCTTTATCGGCCCCATCCAGGCACAAACACTTCATAGGGGGCCCCCGTTTTCTCGAACCATTGATGGGCCTGGCTGGAAATTTGGGATGCGGCGCCCATTCGTTAAACCACCCCCCGCCTTTTTGGGTGGTGTTTCCCCGGGGAAAATGGGCTACAGCGGAATGAAACCAGGTCACCGCAAATCCGATTCAATCTCAGCAGATACAACGTGGGCGGGGGGAGACCGTGGTGGGCACCCCAATTCTGCCTTTGCTTTACAGCGACACACCGCTTTTTTACAGCTTGTTTTGTCAGTGCCAGTCGGCCTTTTTGGATAAAAACTATTTTCCATCCTATTTGGCACGATTTTAATCGTTTCAAATGGGTCTGTAGCGGGTAAGCGTAACAATAAAAAAATTAATTCCTACCCAAATACAAAACATGCTTTCAAGAAAGAGGAGTGACATGATACATACGATCAAAATCTACCTGTTCGACTCAGGGATGTCTTGAGACTTTTTAAGGCCCTGGGTCCCTATTCAAAAAAAGACCCTACCTGGGACCTGTAAAAGCAGACAGTATAGAGCATGTATTGTTAAATACTCGTACAAACGGTAATTTGAAACATATAAATGTGCACGACTTACAATTTCACAAACCAGCTCGACTGATGAGTTGAATGATTGTTTGCAGTATTAGGCCTAAGCCAAGGACAAAGGTCATCACATAATAATACAGTCATGCCACTTTTGTTAGTTGCAGTTTGAAAACCCCTGTTTTTTGGAGAATAAGTGAAGGAATAATATTTAGCCAAAAATATCCGAATCATGGTCTTATTAAGATAGAGAAGAGAGTGAAACGACCCACCACCGGGGGGAAAGGGGCCTGGGCCCCGTCCCCATTTGGGCCCCATGCCTTAAGTGTCACGGGGTTTACAAGTCTTTTTTTTTTAAAATTTTGGGCCCATCAATTAATAGATAGTCAATTAAATGGGAATACACTTACCCTCAAAAATTTGTTTCATATCAACTGACTTTCTTTTGCCAAATTTTCGGTTTGTGGTAGAATTATTTTCTTTTTATATAAAGGTATAAAACAGTTTTTAAATTTTACAAATATGTATAAAATATGATCAAAAAAAAAAATTTTTTTAACGAAAACCAACGTAAAAAGAAATGATTAATTCTGGAATTCAACGTC
Organism: Trichonephila inaurata madagascariensis; assembly: GCA_019973955.1. Classification (NCBI taxonomy): domain Eukaryota; kingdom Metazoa; phylum Arthropoda; class Arachnida; order Araneae; family Nephilidae; genus Trichonephila; species Trichonephila inaurata. The sequence continues at coordinate 6,946 of BMAV01011971.1, forward strand.
AGGGGGCTTTAAGGTAAAAAGGGGGGAAACCATGTCCCCAAAGGGGGAAAAATTTAAAAAAAAAACTACATCTCTTGGTTAAGTGATAATAAGCACATTTTTGAAAGTGAGGGAATCTAACACCCCCATCACGTCATTAAATTGTGCCCCAAAATTCCCCCACCACAGTGATTTTTTCCCACTAAGTGATTTTTTCATTAACTGTGCTTGTTAATCGGTCACAAATTGGAAAAAGACCCACCGGTTTAGTTAAAATTAAAGCAATATGAGTCAGTTTGAGAAAATGATACCGCCTAACTTTGATTCTTCATATGAGAAAAAAAATATTACATACTACCCTAGGCAAGTTATTTCAAACAATGGCTCATTTAGTGACGATTCCAAAATGGTACATCACTTGCTACTTTATTTTTCCTTAACAATTATTGGCAATTTTTTTTTACAAAATGACTTCATTTCAAGAAACTTAATCCTTAAGTGTGTAACTTAAACTAAGAGATGTAATTAAAAATAAAAACGGAAAACATTTTTGTAACACTTTAAAGAATTAAGTGTTCGAAATGTTTCTACAACACACACACGAATGCATCTTTTTAAAACTGATCACTTGATGAGTCGTGAGTAATTAGGTAAATTTATTTTTTCCACTGTTCAACATTGCTTTGGCACAGTTCGGTTACACTTCCGATTGGTTTAAAAGAAATTAGAAGGCAAAAACTGAGAACATTTAAGTAAAGTTTTTCATCCGGAGAGTAATCACGCATTGACTGTAGCCAAATAGATTTATTTAATTTTTTAACTTATTTAAAAAACATATTATGGACATCAAAAAAAACGGAACAACACTTAACATGTCTAACAAGTTTATTTTCCGCGCAGTCCTTTCCCGGGCTGACGGTTTCCCCCTTTTTGAAATAAATTTTCCCCAAAGGGTTTTTATTTTTGGAACAGCCGACCCCTAAAAATAAAAAAAATTGGATTTAAAAAAAAAAATTCTTTGCTCCCCTTTCCCAAAAATTTTTTTGGAAAAAAAGGGAAAAAAAAAAAAATTTCCCCGGTTTTGAAACGATGGGGCCTGGAAAATGGGGCCCCAAAAAATTTTTTTTTTAATTTTTAAACTTTTTTGGTTTACAAAATTCCCCAGAAAAAAATAATTTAAAAATTTTGGTTATGGTTTTCCAAAAAGGCGAAAATTTCCGGAGAAATAAATTAAAAAATTTTTAAAAAGGCAATTTTTAAATTGGTTTTTACGGGAAAAACCAAAAAATAAAAAAAGGGGGGGAATACTCTCTAAAATGTATGTTAATTATTTTTTTTTTTTTATTAATTTTTAAAAAATTTTTGGAATATACATAACAGTGATAAAAAAAAAAAAAACCCCCAGAAATTCTATGTCGGGACGGTGTATCTGCATTCCCGAGGGACTACGCCTTCTTAGGAAACTTTAACATTGTATCTTTTAAGAAAAGTCCATCCCGGTCAATTTTGGGAGTGAGGGGGGCACTATTTGGGAAAATATGTCAAAGGGGCCCGGGTCTGAAATTACCTGGTTTTTGACCCAAAGATCCAAAAGGGCAAATTTACAAAACGCCCAAAATGCTAAATGCTTCCGCTCGATCGTGAACCACTTCATTTGGGCCAAAAGGGCAGTTTTTTTCTAAAAAACAATTTGGGATTTCCCCTATGGTCCTTGTGCTGGGGCTAAACAAAACCCCAAAGGCGGGAGCGGGGAAACATCTGTGAACAATAGAAAGGGGGGAGACAAAAACTGGTGTATGCAAAAAAGGCATTTTACAAAATTTCCCCCCAAGTTTAATGAAAAAAATCTTTTAGCGACGATTCCCAAGGAATGTCCTTTTTGGGGAAAGTTCTTTTTTTGTCCGGGGGTTAAAGGGGGTAATTTGGGGAAATTCGGGAAAATAAAAACCCGATAATAACTTGTGAACCAAAAAAAAACTTTTTTTGACCCCACTCTTTTTTCAATTTAAAATAACTCCTTCCTTCATTTTAACTTTTGTTTTTCTCTTGATCTTCTCTCTCTAAAAGATTGCAGCCCCATAATACCCGTTTTGATAAAATCCCGGCAGTTTTCCCAAAAAAAATTTTTTTTATTTTTCTTTTATCCTGTTTAAAATTCAAACCCTTTAAAAATCCCTTAAATTTTTTTGGGGTTTAAAATACAAAGTTTCTTGGGGGGCTTTTTTAAATTTTTTCCTTTTTTTTGTACTTTGGCAACACTCATTCTTTTTTAATTTTTTTGGTTTTTCTTTAAAAAATTTTGGATTTTCTTCAATTTCAGCCTCGGAGAAATTAGGTACAAAATGAGTTTTAGATAAACCCCTTTTTTTCCTCAACAAAGGGGAGGTTGTTCTACAGCATCTGGATCCGCCTAACTTTTGGGCTTTTCCCCTTTTTTACACAAGAACCTTCTCGATTGCCCAGGGGATCTCCATCGACTTTTTTCCCGCTCTTCATTTAACAATTGATTTTGCTCTCCATTCTTTTTCATCTTTCTTCCTGAAAAGGCTTCTGTTCTTCGGCTTTCATCTCATTTTATGTTCCTCTTGAACATGACGCATCCCGCTCTTCCACAAGGGCCTTTTTTCTTTCTTAACCCAATTTTTTTCCCATTTTTTATTCTTCTTGCTTTTTCCATCTTCCGCCCTTTTTTTTCCACTGCTTTGGTTTCCTCCTTTGCCTTGAGCCCGGCCTCCTTTTTTTTTTTTATGCCTTTCTTCTCTTTTTTCTAGTCTCTTCTCTGTTTTTCCCCCCTTTCTTTATTCTCCGATTCCAATTCTTGTTTTTGCCTTAAACGGGCATTCTTTTTTTTCCTTTTTTGAGGCCCTTTTTTATTTCCTTTCTATATTCTTCTATTTTCTTTCTATATTCTTCAATTTCCTTTCTATATTCTTCTATTTTCTTTCTATATTCTTCTATTTTCTATCTATTCTTCAATTTTCTTTCTATATTCTATTTTCTTTCAATATTCTTCTGTATTCTTTCTTTTATTTTTTTTCCTTTTTTTCTTCCTATTTTTTTCTTTTTTTCTTTTTCCTACCTTTTTTTCAACCCCTTTCCTTTTTTTTCCTTTTATTTTTTTTATTATTTTTTTTTCTAAATTTTAAATTTTTTTTCATAAATTTATTTTTTCAATATTTTTACTTTTTAAATTTTCCCCTTTTCTTTATGCCTTCTTTTTTCCTACTTTTTCCAATTTGCCTAAAATTTTTTTAAATTTTTCCCCAAACCTTAAATTTTTGGGGGTTTTTACTAAAAATTTTTTTCCTATTACCCCTAATTTAAAATTTACCCCCCCAAAAAGGGAAAAAATAAATTTTTTTTTACAACCTATTAAATAAAATAAAATTTACAAAAAAAAAATTCTTTTTCAAAATATTAATAAAATAAAAAAAATTTCTATGTTTAAGTTTTTAAACAAAAAAATAACAAAGTTTATATCAAACAAATTAATTAAAAAACAAAATAAAAAGAGTAAAATATGGCCCAAATTTTAAAAAAAACACAATTTATACATTATCTCAATCCTTTGGGGGAAAAGGGAAATTTTTTTTGAATGACATTTTAGGACCGGGGAAAAAAATCAAAAACTCACAAAAGTTAGAAAATATTACTTTTTTCCGAAACAATTCCACAAAAATTTTTATTAAAAAAATGTTTTTCTATATAATTCAATAAATTAAAAACAAACTGTCACACAACAACATAAAAAAATCATTTCCGGTGTAGAGGTTATTATTGATTCCCGCACACGTGCCATGCATCGCTACAACGGTTTTCATTATCATATAACTTCACAGTATTGCTACTACATTCAGATTACTCGTAAAAAGTCTTTGGAACACATTATATTTCAACCAAATATTTCAATTAACACTGTCGTATTAATAGTAATATTTTTTTTTTCTAAAAAAAATTTTTTTAACTCTAAATATGAATAACATGGAAACGAAACTAACTTCAAAATTAATTCAAATCTTATTACTCTCAAAAATTTGTTGAGCACTGGCGTATGCAAGACTTATTTAAATGTATATAAAATAAATAACAAATGGTTCTTATACTTTTAATACACGTAGAAAATTGTCGAATTCTGGCGTATCCAAACAAATTTACAATTTAAAATACAGATGTATGTCAGCAAACAAACAAAATTAATTAACTAAAATACTTAACACATGTCGTGCTATTTACGAAATTTGTCGAATACTGTTGTATCCAAAATAAGTTTACCATTTATACTACTGATATGGCAAAACGAAAGTAAGCACTGGTGTGCAAAGAAAAAATTTTACATATTCACTTAGAGGACTTGTACACATAAATTAATATTTCATTTCTCTCTGATCCCAAATTGAGGAGTCATATTATAAAATGAGGCTCTTACCTTATTTTTTTATTCCAAAAGTAATCACTTCCGTTTTTGTTTGGAGTGCTTTACTTTTTATTATTTTTTAATTTTACGTTAATTTAATATTTTTGCAGGATTTTGACTACTGCGCCATAAAGTTTTCATCCTTGGAGTAATCACGCATTGATTGTGAACAAATAGATTTATTAATTTTAACAATTATTTAAAACATATACACGTGATATCACAAAAACGGAACAACACTTCATATGTCTCGCAGAGTTTTGATCTGCAGCGTAGTTTGCTTTGAGGGGGTGACGAATTTCCCTGTAGAAATAATCCCTAAGGAATTATTTGACGGCCGATCTAGAATGATGATTTAAAGGATTCTTACTGAAAGTTATTCGAATGACGAGAAGTCGAGTGGTTATTCGTTATACTGTGTATCTCTAGTTATGAGCAAAATTTGGACCAAAATGCTATTTAAATTAATTAATACAACAGGATATTTCAAGCAGAGAAACTGGGTACTTGGCAAAGCATCCTTTGAGCAAAGAACTATTTTTACAATTACGAGCTACCGACGATTGATGAAATTCAGTGCCGTTTTCTGCTCATGCGAAGGTAATTTTCCTGTTGCCCAAGGGTGCAATAGTGTAAATTCGGTTCTGGCTAGATACAAATGTTTCAAAACAAAAAAAATCTATGGAAAGATATTAAGATAGTATACGGGCAAATATGGTTGTGGTCTGACTCTTTGACGATTGTAGAAATTGCACTGTGGGAACATACTCCAGAAATCAGAGCAACTTCAACTGCATCTCTGAGAATATGTGAATATTTTTCCCTTGTTTCAATTTCGTTTTACCCATATTTTTTTAAAAACGTAATTATAAAATACTTTACAAAAAAATCCGAATTCTTGCCATCAAATTCATGTGCTATATTCCTCAGTGGAGTAAAATAACGTAATATCTTTGACAAAAAAAATTGTGGAAAATTGCATATTCACAGTTAATTTCTAAATAAGAGATTATTTTTTATCCAAATATAACCCAGAAGAGATGTACAATAAAATAAGAATCAAAGAAACTATTAATTACTTCCAAAAATTTACATGTTCAGGTGAATTGCAAAGAGTGGGGAAAATATTGAGAAATAAGAAAAGTCCCACAGATTTTTTTCCGTTATCATTACGATACCGGAAGTTGATGGTCTGCATAAAAATGTAAAATGATATTCTTAGTAACATAAAATAAAATAGCATTTTTCTCTTTTTCTTTTATATCTTCTTTCTTTTTCTATCTACGGGAATTTGAGCGGACATTTGGGTTTCAAAGAACCCTTAATCCCGTATCTCGCTAATGTCTATTTTGTGACTTGGCTTTACGTTGAGTTTTCATGTTGAGGTGTGGAACATTGCTATTGGACGAGTGGCGGCAGGTCGGTAGGAGGGACTTCGAGGCATGGATCTTGACAAGATTGGCTCACACAATGGAGAATTGCAATTAATGTTTATAAATCTCAAGCAATTATATTCAGGAAATGGGGTGTCATTGACCCCCTTTCCAGCTAACACTTTTTGATGACAACATTCAGTGGGTCTCGGTTGTTCGTTATCTGGGTCTACACATTGATAGCTGCCTAACATACAGAAAGCATATCGACTATCTCTCAGAAGAATTCTGGGGTAGAATTCACTTAGCTATCTCCCTTATCGGAAGAAAATCTCCTCTATTTCTTGAAAACAAAGTTATCTTATACAAGCAAGTTTTGCGCCCATTTATCACATACGCTTCACCTGTTTGGGGTGCTGCAGCTGCCCCCCCCACATGAAAAAAATTCAAGTTATACAAAATAAAATTCTACGCCTCGTGACTAACGCACCTTGGTACGTTAGAAATGATGTGATACACAACGATCTACATATGGAGCCGATATCTAGTTTCATCACTAAGTTAGCTAGGAATGTTTTCAGATTAATCGAAAATCACGACAACCCAATTATCAGAGCTTAGACATTATTTAATCCTCATTCTAAATTAAACTATGCATACGTCACAGCAAAATGGAAGATTCCCCTCAAACCTCCGTAATTAAACATTTAAACATTAATTTCATACATAAACAACATCAAATGCTCTAATGCAATTCAAAACAGGGTCATTGTTGACTGTCATCTCCCCCCGCTCCTCCATGGTCCCTTTTGGCAATCGATTCCTTCCTGGTTCTTCCTCCGTTCGTGCCGCTTCGGCGCCAACTAGTTTTTGGGTCGCTTAGTCGCATCCACCTTAGTGCACCACTTCACGTGAGGACAGGCAAATAGTGAACATGGCAGTGAAGGATCGCTCAGTCACATCACGAACCATAGGACAGCACATTGAGTCTGTAACCCATCATTCAGTGTCTGCGCGTACCATTCGACACCGTTTACAGCAGAGTGGCCTGTTCGCAAGACGTCCATTGCCTGGTCTACCCTTGACGCGGAACCACAGACGTCTCCGCCACCAATGGTGCGATGAAAGAAGGATGTGGGTGGCAGAATGGAATGAAGTTGTCTTTACTGACGAGTTACGCATCTGTCTGCAACACCACGATGGTCGGATTCGAATCTGGAGACACCATGGAGAGAGCGTTATGACAGCTGCGTTATGCACAGCCACACTGGTCCTGCACCAGGTATTATGGTATTGGATATCACTCTCGCACTCCTCTAGTACGCATTGTAAGTACTTTAAACAGCCAGCGCTACATTTCCGAGGTGTTGGAGCCAGTTGTTCTTCCTTACCTTCAGGGCTTGGCCACAGCTATATTTCAACAGGATAATGCACAAACACACGTGGCACGCATTGTCCAAAGGTTCGTCGTCAATCACCAGATTGAATTGCTTCCCTGGCCGGCTCGCTCTCCGGATCTTTCACCGATAGAAAACATGTGGTCCATGGTTGCTCAACGATTGATCCAGATTACACCTCCAGCTGCCTCACCAGATCAACTTTGGAAACGTGTGGAAGCTTCTTGGTCTACTGTACCCTAAGAACACATCCAAAGTCTCTTTGAATCAATGCCGAGGCGTGTGGCAGAGGTGATCTCCAACAATGGCGGCTACTCTGGCTACTGATTCTGGCAGGAACCACACTTCACAGAAGTCTATAAATTTAATCATTTGATACTTGGTCAACATGTTATACTTGGTCAAAATTTGTGGTGGCCCCCAGCAGTGTAATAAACTTACAAGCTCAGAAGTTTTAATTCACAACATATTGATCTTCTGGTTTATAACACACTTTTAATGTGACCATAGTGTTTTGTTTATTTGGATGAAAATAAATGAGATATATATATCAGATTTTTGATATTTAACCTGATTAAGTATATTTTACGCTTTTATTTATTTATCTGTGATTACATATATGTGGTTACTTCAGGGAACACGGTATCATATGTGAGATTACGTTTTCCCCTTTCTGAGTCCTGGTGTTATCTGGATTTGGAATGATTATAAACCATAAATTTTGGGGCAAAAGAATTTATATAAATTTTTAAAAAGGGGTGGTTTAAAGGGAAAAAATCAACTAGTACTGAACGAATTAAAGGAAAAAAAATTTAGGTACTTACAAAATTATCCAACAATGCCAACTTTCCCAAAATGGTTGGAACCCCTTTTTTTTCCATTTTGTTGTTCATGCTCCAATTTGGGCCGTGTGTTTTCATTTCATACAATCTCACCAAAACATTTGGGATAATATGGGGTACCAAAATTAATCCAGTTTTTGGTAAAAAACTTCTGTATGCAGGTATTTTGTACATGAACAGAAACTAAAAATATGCCATAATAGGGGGGGTACCGATTTATCTTATAACATAGTGCAGAAAGGCAATGGTGTAACGGGGACTTTTTCCCCCTGAAAGGGGGGTTTTGGGTCCCCAATTTTGGATTTTACAAAGGTGGGGTACTGGGGTGGTTGTCGGGTTTGGGGGGCCCCCCCAATTTGGTTTTTAAAAAGGTAGATAGTCGGCGCTGTCATTTTTTGGGCCCCCCAAAAAAGGGTGTACGTTACGCCCACTGCAGAAAGGAAAAATTTTTCATAAAACATAATACTTGGCTTTGATTGAAAACTATTGAGATATTTCTAAAGAATCTTATTAATCTGATATTATAAAAATTTAATAAACACACATAAGCCCAGTAAAAGTAAGTTTTAATTTACAACATAATTTTCGGGCTTATAAAAACACCCTTTAATGTGCCCTATGTTTTGTTTATTTGGAGGGAAAATAAATGAGCAATAGTCGTTCTTGATATTTAACCCTATTAAGTATTTATAGGTTCAGGATCATGATTACATATATGTGACCCCTTTGGGAACATGGTGATATGTGAGTTTAACTTTTTCCCCCTTTCGGGAGCCCCGTGATCATATTTTGGTATTTCCTGTATTTTATTACAGTAAAGATTTCAAAAGAATTTACATACGGGAAATTTTTTTAAAATAATAATAAAACAAGTAATTTTCTTTTATAGATATTGCATTTTTTTCAGGTAGACCAAGTTTTTTGTGTTTTTTTTTCCCTCCCAAAATTATTGGAAAAATATACTTATTGATATAAATTTTTTTTTTAACAGTTTAAAAAGCATAGATGAAAGAAGTTTCTTTTTTTTTTAGATAAGGGGGACGTTAAAAAACTAATTGAAAATCGGGCCCCCTCGATTTTTTTCGGTGGGAAAAAAAAAGTGAAAAAAATTTGTATCTCAGAAAATTACCCTATTTATTCATATTCAATTAAAACTTGTCCGCTTTTAAATTGGGTTTCTTCCATGGGAATTAAAAAAGCAAAAAAAACAAGATGGGGTTGAAAAAGACCCCTTAAAGGATTTTTTTAACATTTCAGGTTGGGGGGAAAAAGGGGAGACAACTTGTCGTTTTTGGTATTAAAATTTAAATTTTCCAAATTTTTAAAAATTTACGTACCAAGAAGTTGTTGTTGACAATATTAAAGGTTAGGTGATAAATTACAATATGGTTAAATCCCTTTTTAAAATTTGGGTTTTTTTGGCCCATTGTTTTTTTTTATTATTTTTTTTAATTTTATTCTCTTTTGAAATTTTATTTTATTTTTATATTATTTTGGTACTTTAAAAAATGAATTTCTTACTGATTTATATATTTATGGTTGTATCCTTATTAATTTCATACCATTTTAAGTAGTTTTTTTTAAAAAAACCAAACATTTCCATGCTTCCAGTTGTCTAGATTGAGTTTTAGTCTTCTGTCTTTTTATATTCATAAATGGACATTTCAAATATTATTGGTGTTTTACTAAATCTTTTATTTAAAAGAATAGGGGGGCTCCACTTTTTTTTTAGGGACTAAAAAGGATTACTAAATTTACTTTGTTTTCCCAATAATCTTTTTTTTTAAAGAAAATTTTTTTAGATTGGGGATTTTTTCTTTTTTTTTGACCATTATGAAATTTTGATACGCATGGCAGCAAAATAAAATAAATTTTGGGGCAGGCTAAATAATTTGACAGCTGTATATTTTATTGCAGATGCTTACAATGTAAATTTGCATGGCCAGATAGTAAATCTATCGGGGAAAAAATTTTTTTCACCAGCAGCAAATTGTAATTTTACTTCAACTTTTTTTTTTTAAATTTTCCCCCAAGCGGTTTTGATTTTTTCTTTCCCTGGAGGGTGCTTCGAAAAAGCACCCCCCCACATATTTTTTTTCTTTCAGGGGGGTTTTCCAAAAACGGTTGAGCCGTATTTTTAAAAAGGGGACGGCCGCTTTTGGGAAAAAACTTCTTGAAAGGGAGAAAAAACATTCTGGGAAAAACGGAAATTTTTCTTGCAGACCGCTTGGGGGGTTAATGCATTTTTTAAAAGTTCCTTTGGGCAAAAAAATTTACAAGTAAAAAATTGGGAAAATTTTTTTACTAAAAATTTTTCGTTAAATTTTTAAAATATTCAAACCAAGAATATAAAAAACACACTTAAAGAATCGGGTTTATAAAATTTTCACCCCTTTATCTTTTTTACATCCTGATATTGATTTTTTTTTTGGTTTTAAAAAATTTTTTAGCTTTTAGCAGTTATTATTTTTTCCCTTTTTCTTCTGTTTTTTTCCCCGGGATTTCTAAAAAAACCTTTTGTTCTATTTCTTTAAATACTGGTACTTTTTATTTTTCTACAATAATAGCACTTACATTTTTTTTCTTTTTTTAAAAAATTTAAAGTAATTCCTCTTTTTCAGGGAAAAGGCTATTCTTTTTTAAAATTTCATGTTAGGGGCTTAGTGTGAAACCACACCTTCTTGGGGTTGAAAAATATTAGATTCCAAAATCTTATTTGCAGTGATTTCAAAACCGCGCCTAAAAAAAACGTTTTCTGGGGGAAAGAAATGATAACAAATTAGCTCCCTATATTATATTGTTCCAACGAGGGGGATTTTTTTAACGTAGTTTTATAAACGTTAACTTCAGCAAGTGGCCGGTAGCTTTGTGGTCAAGGTAAGAGATTGTGGGTGGTATGTCATAAGTTCGTATTTTGTTGAAAGCCCAAACGTCCTCGTGGAAAAGGAGAGGAGGGTGCCAAGCCGGTGTCGTCCCCATCCCTTAAACCATGGTTCAAGATTACGAGGGTTTTATCGCCCAAAACCCCTTTTGTAGCTGAACAGTGCTACGTTAATACCCCTCACTCAGAAGACTTGCCTTTATGTGTACTTGTTAAAAAAATTTTTTATTTTTTAAAATTTTACCTTGTTTCTGAATTATAAATGCCCTTTATTTTAATTTGCATTAGTTTCATTTCTACTTGTAAGCTAAATCTTCATTTTTTAAAATTTTAAAATTTTTATAATTTATTTTTAAAATTTTGGACATAGTTCTGATTTTATCTTTTTTTTTAGATTAAATTTTTTTTACTAATTTCATACATTTTACACTTTTGCCAAAAAAACCATTTGAACCCCATTGCAAGCCCTTTTTCCCTCATATTCAAAACAGTCATACGGGGGGGCATGATACTACATTTATTATGCTAAATTTTGTAAATTGTTGTTTAGGGAAAACTATATAATTTAAAGAACAACATTTGCGGAGATTTTACTCTAACGAGGAAACTTTTTAAATTTCCCCTTTGGGAAACCCCTATCTATAAATTTTTTAGTACATAATTTAGATGACCCCATGTATCCTAACATGTAATTTATTTGAAACACTGTTTGAAAGACATTTTTCACTTATATTTAGTAAGAAGCTATTGATTTGATAAAAAAAAAAATCTGTTTATTATATGTTCCTTTACACATTAGAACTTTCTATATTTAAAATGATAATTTGATGTATATTACATTAAAACATAAGCTAAGCTATGCTATACAAATAAGAATGGAGTTGACTATAATATAGATTATATATATATAGAGATTTTTTTATTGAATTTTTTTTTATAAAAACTAACTTATGGATGAAGGCATGCTGTTTTAAAAATCACACACTTGTATACTTTTTTTTTTTTCAATGTCTGATATGTATGTGTACATATATTTCAAAGATATGATTTGTTTTATTTTTCTTGTTTACAGAGAATCATTAAAAGAAAATGCTATACACTAGTAAAGTGGCTAGATTATGGTTCGACTGGTCCTTAGATGTTATTTTTTCTTCTAAATGGACTGAAAACTTTCTAAAACTCTTTTCCAGTTGATTAAAAATTTCATTTTAAATGTTTTGTAAATGTAAAAATCTGTTTTAGTTGTTTTTGCATTCTTCTAAGGACTAAACTTTTTAAATATTTAAATTTTTGATTTTAAAAAAAACATTAACTTAAAAACTACAATATTTGTTTTCTTTGGTGATAGAGTATAAAATCAGTTAATATAAAAGTGAGCTTGATTTGTAACATATATTACAATGCATTTTTATTTCCATTTGGATGGATTAAAAGGGAGTCCCAGTAGCTCGGTTGATGAGTGTTGAGAGCAGAGGTTGTGTATGCATCGATTTAAACAAAACAATTGATAAAAAATACTTACTCACCCTGGAGGCCTAATGAGACTTATTTTAGTCGGGTTTCTAAGTTTTAGAAGTTTTTTTTTCTCTTCATGTTACATAATATGTAAAGAAACTATTCCTTTCTTACTTTGTGTTTAGAAATTTTTAATATGAAAAGTCTATTATTCATCGTAATGTTTCCAAGATACTTATTGAAAGACTGATTTTAAATAAAAGCTTATTTTCTGTTTGTATAGGATTTTAATATTGCTTCTAGAAATATAAATATAACTTTTAATGAGCCAAATTACTTACACATTTGTTCAACTATTGCATGGAATCAATTTTTATTTTCAAAGATTTAAATTTGATGTATAAGTTCAAAAATAATATAGTTTATGATCACATAGCAGTTACATTTTTAAAACGAAAAATTATATTTTTGTTGGGGAATTTTTCGTATCACCTCAAAAATATTGGCAACATTATATAAAACGAAGTATATGGTTGTTAATTCTGCGCGTACGAGACATGGCGAATTATCTTCAACGTTGGCACTTTTGCGATGATACGCAAGTACCTTTTTGTAACACAATAAATGAAAAAAGAATTTTGATTTTCGAAGTTAAGTGGTAAAAACTTCATAAAATGTAAGTTAAATAATATATAAGATGGAAAAAAATTAAATTTAAACAGTATCACATATTTTAGACCCCTTTAAAAATTTGATTCGATGTATATTTTTGTAAAGTTTGTATTGGATACAACATATCAAAAATAAATACATACTCATATTTAACCGAAAATACCATAAATGAGTGCATTACACACTCATTTAGCTGTATTCTCAAATTTGATCCAGTAATAGGTTCAAAAAAGGATGGGTGTTTACAATTTGAGTATGTAAAAGTTGTGCCAAAGATGAGAATGGGTATTCTCAAATTTAGTATGTTTGCATCGGAGCTATTTTGAATATGTGACGTATTCAAAAGTGAGTATTTTGTACTCAGTTCAGAATATGGTTTTTCGCAGTGTAGGAAAATTTTAATGGTCTAAATTTTGCATATAATCATCAACTTTTAACAAAAATTTTTTAAGAAACTTAAGCAAATGGTAAACATAAATCCAAATCTGAATATTTATTTAAAAATATAATAAAATCGGTCCAGGAAAATCTTTATTGAAACTTTTTTAATTCAATCAAACTTTTTAGAGAAATCTGAGTAAGATTAATGCTTATCTGACCTGTGTTCTGAAAAGGTAAGTTAGATTTGATAAACTCTTATTTAAAGCTGGTGGCAACAGAAATTTATGAAGGAAAAAAGGTTTGGATGGTAATCAAAAATTATATCCTAATTATATGACATTTATTTTTTTTATGTTGCATGGGTTCAAAAATCGAAATATATATACAGTGGGCCACAAAAGTGTTCGTACACTTGCAGTTTCTTATAAAATTTAATGTTTTTGACTAATAAAAATTAATATATTGTAATTGTAATTTTTTATAATATCTGCAACTTGTTCTTAATGGAATGACATAATTAATTTTTAAAAAATAGTATAATTATTTTTAAAATTAATAATCAAAACTAGTAAAATTACGCCACAAAAGTCTTCGTACACTTAACAAAAATCTCAACTTAGCTTTAAATATTGTATTTCTTTCTTAATTTAGTACTTAGTAGGATATTTTTAGTGTTCACAACAACTTTTAAACGTCTTGGTATAGATTTAATCATTTTTTTGTAATTTTTGCATCGATTTTCCTCCATTCTTCTGTGATTATTGTTTTTAATTCACATTTTGTGTTTATTTGTCATGTTTTCTTTTTTTTACATCAGAATCTCATCAAATATGCTCTACTAGGCTAAATGAAGTGATTGAGGAGGTGTTTTCAGAATTTGGGGACAGTTATAGAGACACCAGTGGCGTACATTGAGATCAGTGAGCTTGGCGTCATTACCCTTTTAAAAAATTAAGTCATTTCCAATATCCAAATTTTAGGAGGATAATTTAAAATTTCTCTTTAAAATATTTACATAGAGCTCATAATTCACAATATCAAAAAAACAGAAATTACAAATTTTGTGGATTTACACCCACGCAGAATACTTCTACCTCCATGTTTAATTGATCCAACTAGATTCTTGGAATTAAGTTTCAGAAAATTCAAAATTGACAGAAAATTTATTGGGATGGCAGACAATTCAACATTTTTGGTTCTGATGGGCCTATAAGAGCTTGTAAATGAAAAAATAAGGAGTTTAATCCCGTGAATTTATGTGGAACAAGAATTCCTTCACTTCCATGCTTCAGTATGGAAGTGAAGGTGTTCTGGCGTGGGGGTGTAAATTAACCTCAGAATAAGGTAATTTGGTATTTTTTCCTGGTATTATGAATTATGAGGCTCTATTTAATTATTTAAAGAGAAATTTTAAATTATCCGCCCGAAATTTGGATATTGGAGACTATTTAATTTTTAACTGGGTAATGACGCCAAGTGCACTGCTCTCATTGTTTCGCCATTGGTGTTTCTATAACTGTCCCAAATTTAAACTCCCAATCACTTTTTGCCCAGTAGAACATATTTGGTGAGATTCTGATGTAAAAAAAGAAAACGTGACAAATAAACACAAAATGTGAAGTAAAAACAATAGTCACAGAAGAATGGAGGAGAATCGATGCAGAAATTACAAGAAACTGATTAAATCTATGCAAAGACGTTTAAAAGTTGTTGTGAACACTAAAAGATATCCTACTAATAATAAGTACTAAATTAAGAAAGAAATAAAAAAATTTAAAAGCTAAGTTGAGATTTTAGGTGTCAGAAAACTTTTGTGGATAATT
>BMAV01011972.1:35403-73353 GCA_019973955.1 Trichonephila inaurata madagascariensis
TGTTTTACGACAACAGAGGGGAGAAATTTTAAGAAAAAAACGCCGATCATTATTTTAATGGGTTGTAACTCTGAAAATAATGTGAATTTTTCAAAAATCATAGTTGAACCTCTGTAAAGAGGTCTGAGCTATATACAGGCAAAATATTATTATAATAGAAGCATTTTTCACGAAAGGAGAACATTTTGAAAAAAAATTATTCTAAGTTAATTTTTTGTCGAAATATTGTTTTTAAATAATTTTTTTTTGTCAAGATGTCCTTAAAACAATTTTATACATGTAGTCTAATCTAAGTGACACTAAATATCATGAAAATTATCCCTTTATGCGTGTTTTTAAAATCACGGTTCCGAACGTAGTCGGATACCTTAACTGGTTTTATTTGGTGTCTAACTCACCGAGAGCAATAGAATTCTGGGCATTTTATCCAAGAAGTGTAACCTTTAATTCCCACTGTCCAGTTCATTGAAAACATCTTCGGTATCCCCTTTAACCCTCAGTGGAGTCTCGGGTCCTTGAACTAGTCTCCTTTCATTTGTATTGTTGATCAGCCATACTGGTAACTTTGTTCCTCGTAACTCAAAAATTTCCAAACATAAGTACTTGAGAATTAAAGAAAAAAATTTACTTCTTCAGAAAGTGGATTAAGGCGTTAAGAAACTTTTCTTGCAATTTTTCTTTTTTCTTTCTTTTCTTGATAGGTAAGATATATAAAATAAATATATATTTATTTACAAAAGGTGCGGATAATTACTTTTTTTAATATATAGTGTTTACGAATTTAAAACTTGTTTTATGTGGCTTATAAAGAAAATCAAAAGATAACCCCTATATAGCGAATTTTCCATATAACGAACTTTTTTGTGGTCTTTAGCGACTTCGTTATATAGAGGTCCGACTGTATTTTGTTGGTAAATTCATTAGACTGCATAATTTGTTAAATAATAATTTTAACAATTTTGCAATCAGAGAAATCTTATCAAATTAGGTTCAAAATGAGTTTTCTCTTTTCTTATTTGTTTGTAAATATATTGAATGTACTACAAATTATTTGTATTATTCTTGTAAAAAAATTTTCATGTGTTTTTTGGAAAAAAAAGCTACTCTTTTCATGTAAATGTTTAATTTATATTAACAAGCTCCACTTGGAAAGCTTTGTATATATATATAATTTGTTCCATTTTTAATAGTCCTAAAATCTAAAAATCAAATATCACTCCAGAAAAGAAAATGAAAAATCTCAATAATTTTGAATAATTATGTGAATAATTAATCAAAATAAATTGATAGAATACATTTTAATGAAACTTTCGCACAATGTTTTTGGTCTTTAGCAAAGGTGAAAGATTTTCCAGAGTTAATTAATCATTTATCACTCACTGCACAAATTAAACTTTTTCCATCTTAGAAAGAAAATTCCCATGTTAATCGTCATTACCAAAAACATTAATCATACACCCAAAACAAACTTTATTAACTTTTCCCGGGGTCAAATTACAACTCATTACATTAAAGTACTGACAGAGCTTTTTGTTATTACAGATATCACATTAAAAGTCTTAACATTCATCAATTCCTAATTAAATCCATCATATGCACATATGATTACTTAATTAACATTACTTATATGTATTTTAATTCAAATTTTAATCACATCGCCGCGGCACTTTCAATTGTTATTTAAAACACTCATCTGTCTTTTTAGAATAACATCATAATAAATTGAAGTCAGCGTATAATGTTTTTAATTGAGTTGCATGCAAGCAGCTTTATTCAAAATTTATGTTTGCAGGTGGTTTCACTATTGTATTATCTTAACAGAGACGGAGAGTAAAAATTGTTATTCACATTTATTTTCAAAGAATGACGTTTTTTACTGAGGTGAAATGTAAATATAATTTCACGTTTGCTGAATGCAAATTTTAAAATTAAAGTCGTAAAATCAACAGTTTCCTCCCTTTAGTTATATATACTCGGAAAACTTCGAACAATGAAAGATGACCGAGATTCCAAGTAAATGCGTAACAACGATGAAAAGTAAATTACTTTTTCGAATGTAGGATTTTCTTATTTTTAAAAGAAAATTAAATGCAAGAAATGGCTTTATAAAAACCCGAAACATATTTTTTATCAGTTAGTTTGCTATGTTTATCTTCCAATTTTGCATATAATAGGAATATGCAAGGGAACTGAGCTTACGAATCTCGTTAGGAATATAACTTAAAAAAATCACGAGTTTAAAGAATTTTTTTTTAATTTATAAAAATAATATCGCAACATTTTTTTTTTTTTTGTATTATTTATGCAGAGGACTTTCAGGTCTTTTTTTAGTAGGATTTTTATATTTCATATTAAATTTTTTTTATTAGTTTGTATTTATTAAAATTGAACTTAAAATTTTCCAATGGAGCTTTTAATAACACAGCTTACGCATTTTGAATAAAAATAATAATTAAAAAAAACAATCTGATGTTCAAAAAATGCAATCATCGTATTAAAATATTCCATAATTGTTTACATGCAACAATATTACATTCCTTTCAATTTTTAATATATACTGTTACGTATAGTTAGGGGTTTGAGGATTTTATGCTATTAGTCTCAAAGAGCAAAACAGTTCTTCGGGAGCGATGAAAATTTATTGTAGTAAAACAATTCTTAAAATGCAGGATACAGTAGCAAAATTAGCAAAATAAATCCCAGAAGACCTTCATACCTTCTACAGCGCTCATGCACAACTATCAGTGCCTGAAAATACAAATACTTAACGATTAAGATTATTCGCAAGCACTCGCTCGCTCAATCGTAGCAACTTATCGCTAGTCGACTTTTCAACGGTTAAAACAATCCTGACTCAACTTCAGCGAGTGGCTCCTGTTTATAATCTGCACGGATCTTTCTCGAAAGATCCACTTACGTCATAGATTCTGGTATTCATAGATTTCTCCAGTAATTTCCAGAAACATCCATATGGTTGCCAACTCTACAAAAATAGTCGCCAACATGGTTGCCAAAATGGTGGCCAAAAAGAATGCCAACTTGGCTCTATCACCAACATTTCGCCAAATTTCCATTGAATTGCCATTATAATGTAAAGAACGGCGTTGCTTGCGAATATTACAATTTTAGCATAAAATTAATACAACAGAAAGTAATATTAACGTATTATACATCCAGATATAAATTATTTGCACTATTTTAAGCATTCATTACACTAAATTCATAACAGTACTTTAATTTTGGTATAGCACAGTAGTGACATTATAATCTTATTTACATTAATGATAAAGTAAGTTCAGAAAATTAAAAATGTATGATTCATAAGATGCCACTTGGGATATTATTTTTTAAAACATAAATGTTAGAATGCTTATTATTCCTTTTCTTCTTTTCTCTGTCTGAATATTTTGTCATTTAAGTGTATCCCTCATGTTTTTAATATATTTGCTAGGTGAATCTTTATTTTTTACTTGAGGAGATATTTTCAGAAAATTTTAGGCGAAAGTCATTAGTTAAAAGTTATTTCTTTCATTAAAAATTCAATTGCTCTAAAATCTTGAAATGTGGGAAATATTGCTTTAAGAACTCTTAACAAGAAATTTATTCAGCTTTTTCACAAATTTAATGTGATGCAAATATTTTGTGTAGATTGGAAAGAATAATTATAAAAAATATATAAAATAGTGCCAATTCATTGCAATATCAAAATCTCTTGAGGAGAAATAAAAAAAGAAATAATTTGAAGAACGAGAAACAAAAATGGCGCCATCATAACTGTTTTAAAATTCTGAATAATTTAATTCTTTTTAAACTCATTATTTAGATTCCTGACTACATATAAATTATAATAATTCATCAATCGATAGGTAGACGAAAAAGTTTTTACCGGCTTTTTATTTTAACTCAATAATAATTAGGAAAATTATTATTTTTAGGGTAATTTTGAAAACTGAATTCATTTTTGGTGAAGGCAGACATGAAACATGGCAGAAACTTACATGTACTAAAAAGACTGAGATTTAGGTATGAAATGATAGCTTTGAATATGAAATAAGACCGAGGAATATAAGAATTTTCAGATGAACACACTAATTATCATTTTCTAAAATTTAACATATACAGGATGTTGCCGAATTCGACCGACAAATTCACAGGGTGATTGTAGGCAACATGGGGACGACAAATCAACAGAGAACATGGAGTCGCAATCCCCGTTTAGTTGGTGAAAATTAAAATAATAGAGGCCGTCGGGAGGACGATGAGCCAGACGAGGGGAGTCGACGAACGAATCCCCAAGCGAATGTGGGGATTTAGATCACCGTGGTAGGGTTGAAGAAACTTGCAGGTATGCAAATTCTACGCTTGTCCCGGAGTTGCTGCAGGAAGTACCTGCTACTGCGCACTAGAACGTATGATACATGCATGATGGTGCACCAGCAAATTTATATCGATTGCAGTTCGTAACCATCTCTATGCTACATATCCCGTCAGGTGGATTGGAAGCGGCATACCCATTGCTTGACCTCCACATTCCCCGGACCTCAATCCTTTGGGCCTCTTCTGGGGTCACCTGAAATCGTCTGTGTATGAAATGCCGGTGGCTACAGTGGAGGATCTCAGTGCACGGATCGTTGTCGCTACAGTTGGCATCGCCAGCACATCGGATTTGTTTGAACGCGTTCGACAATCCTTTGCCTGTGATCCGAAGTTCCTACAGATCATGGGATTACAACCAGAGTAAATGACTCAACTAAAATTAAAGTCTGATCATATAGAGGTAACACAATTTTATTTAGAATAACGGCATACTAAAACTTACATTCTAAAACAAAGTAAAAACGGTACTTATCTGAGTGAGGGAGGGAGGAGTAGGAGACTTGGGAGGGCGGGGTGGTGCTGGCAAGTAATCTAAGGAAAAGAGAAAAAAAGCCCCGAGAAATAGAGTGCAAGTGCTTTTAAAGCTGACCGCATTACTTCCGAAACAATCCGTTGCGAATTTATTACTGTTCCAATCCACCACTGTGATTTGCCCAACGGCTACTCACAGTCCGCGTAAGAATACAACCTTGTCAACCAGAGAGTGCAAAGAACTGGGAACGCGCCCACTTTCCTTATTAATCCCTGTTTCCTGTAAACAGGGCAGATGCAAAATTAAAATTGTATCTCAGGGACCAGAACTCTTGGCCTCCCATCACCTGTCAGTGTCGGCTGTGCCATGATATACGGCGGCCGCAACTTCGAACAATTCCTCTGACAATTCCTTGTTGTAGCATTTCTGATGTCGGGCTGTGATGCATTGCTCTTATTGTAGACATTATTTATGTCTAATAAATTATATCTTACCTCTTATTGCCCATTTTTAATCCACTCGACATCACACCCTTCACAACTGTTTTTGATAATTACTCCGATTAAACTTGGTTTGCAATCCCATGTTCTATGGTGATTTGTCATTCCCATGCTGCCTACCATCTCCCCTCAGAATTTGGCTGTCGAATTCGGCAATACCCTTTATATAACATCTTTCAGAGTTCTGTTCTATCCAGTATTAATGACAAAAGGTGTAAATCACCCATGGAGTTAATGTGTATTTTAATTGTAGTAGATATATCACAGGGTAGGGTTCAGATAATGACTAAAAGACAGATAATCACTTGAAATACCCTCAAGAACTTGATATAATGACTTAAGAGCACTAAAAATTATCATTAAATGTAAATTATTTGTGAATTAATAATAATGATTTTGTGTTAAATTATCAATTACTTCCTTAGCTATGCTCTTAATTAAATAGTACTTGCATAGGTTCTAAAATGCCGATGGTTGTCTCAAGGAAAATTGAATTATTGTTAACTGTATGCATGCATAATTATGTAGATATTCTTAGAATCCTAGAATAAATCTAATTCTGAAAAGAAAAAAAAAAGGAATTGAAACGAAAGAGGATAGAAAATCACAAAATAAATATGCATTTTTTAAAATTTAAAAGAAGTTTTCAGACTTAATGTATATCTACAAATTCTTCGGTTGAAAGGCAACACAACACTGGAATTCTCTCCCTGAGAATAAGCATGGAAGTTGCCATGTAAACATCAAACAAAAACAAGACATCAAAATGAATATTAATCACTAATATCGTTTGGATTTTAGTTAGATCAAAGAAATTGTCGGCTAGCGTTTTCAAAAAGAATCAAAATATAGGAACCTAGGAAAATAGTTTCGCCTTAAAAATTTGAATTCATTTACAAAAATAGATCCACAGATATCCACAGGCTTCCTTCTTGGTTTAAAAGGGTTTACTTGTTAAAAATAACCTTTATAAATGAAGTGAGTTTAGTATCTATTTTCTATCGAGAATCTGAATTTTCTGTTGAGAACTTAAAAATCCACATCAATATGAAATATTGAAAAATGAATGTAAAGATACCAGATTTGCGTTATAAGTTTTAAACATGTCAATGTAGGATGAAAAATCAATATAGCAATTCACAGTCAAGATAATCGTGAGTTTTTCATGTACATGAACAAAATATGTAAGTAAATTTATTATTTTTCTAGCCATCTTTGTAAATGTGTGTGTGTGTATTTACCTTTCTGAAGCAAAAGTAAAATTAAATTTCTAAGCAATCATACCGAAATCTTCTTTTCGGAATCGTTCTTTCAAAACACCATAAGCCAATTAAATAAAATAAATATGATTGCTTACATAATGACGATTTTTAAATATGTTTTCGAAGAATAAGTAGATGAAATAAATTGCAAAATATGTTCTTTCAATGCATCCTTTAAAACTTTAAATATTCCGCTTGTGTAAAGAAAAAATATAAACACGCTAAAAGATCTTTGCCCAAACGATTCGGAGGTACTCTGCTCGATTTTTTTAATCATTTCTTAAAAATCTAAACATAGCTGCCATATTTAAGCTAGATATAATGCTGTGTATTTAATTTCTTTTTTTGTAAGCATTTCAAGTCACAAGTTTCTTTTCTCAAAGATGCAATACCCTCTCTTTTTACCGCAAGAACCTTATAAAAGCCAATTTACCGCAAAATGTAAACAATCAAAGCTCTATCTTTTCAAAGACATCATTGAAAATCGCTGAACCTCTGCTATTTCTTCAGGTAATTACACACGTAACCATCCATACTTTAAGAGAACGTTGAGGTGGATAAAAGTCTTTCTTGATAAATTCACAATTTAAGTGTCTTTCCTGAAAAAGAGATTTAAAAAATAAAGAAAACCCCATTTACCAGAAAGGGCAAAGACCAATAATTCGTCCGGTCAACGCCTATGCATTTTCAGGGAGAGGTTTATATTGTATTTTATTTCGCTTTTTTTTTAAACTACTCGACTACGGAAAGGGCCCATTCAATGGAAGAATTGAAAAGTTCAACCTTTTTTGGAATGATAGTTGACTTTTTTTTTCTTTCTCGGGTTTCATGTTTGGACTTTTAAGGGAGGTTTTTAAGTTGCACCCGCGTGTGACGTTACGCCTAAAATGAGATCTATTTAAAATTCTAAATTACCTGTTTATCACTTCACGGTTAGTACAAAAGTGATTAACGATTTTAAATAACTTAAACGGAGAGTCATTATTTTTTTTTGGTCTTGAGTCATTTTTACGAAATTCTTATTTTCCGTTTGCCTTGTAATTTTTTTTTATTACTGAAACTACAAATATATATATACACCCTTATTAGCATTTTTTAAGCAAAAATATTAGATGAATATATTCAAAATGACGCAATCCATGATTTTATTTCTGTAAATTCAGTCATTTCGAAAACTAAAATATGTCTAATCTTTATGCTAATAAGTGTCGCAAACTTTAAACTATAATGCCTATTTATTCTATGTTTGGTTTTCTTAAAAGATGTTAAAAATTATGTTTCTTTTAACCTGAACAAGGAATATTTTTCACAAACTATTACGTTATGAAATATACAAAAACTGTATAATTCGGCGTATAAAGCACACTTTTAACATAAATAATAAGATTGAAATTTACGAAAGTGTGGTTATACGCCACGGGTATAAAAATGATAGCTTTAAAAATAATGAACAGATGAGCATATGAAAATAAGATTTCTTCATATGTGCATTTGGCCTCTTTTTGTAAATGTTTCTTCACCTTTCATCCACATATCTCACTGTCGTTTTAAATTTGCTTTGAATGACTTATTGATTACTGTTCATTTTGAAAGCGTGTTTTTATTTTCAAAAGTCCATTCGATTTGTTTAAATTTAAAACCAAGATGTGTTTTTTTTTATATGACCTCTTTTTTTCCTCTCTCTTGAGCATTTTCCTGCATCATACAGATAACGCCTTTCACATTACAGGAGGAAAATTACTCAAAAATGAACAGGATTCACCTCTTCAGAAACAAAAGCTAATTTTGTACACTTTTAGAGAACGTTCTTATCGTAATCAATCATTTTTTATCCGAAATCCGTCTAGTAGCATCAGCGGTAGTGCTATTGACAGCACTTAGGCGTGTCAAAAGAGCAAGCTGTAAGTGTGTCTACGTCACTTTCGTATCTAATAACAATCTGACGCACACGCTCAAAAACGTAAGTGCACGTAAAAATGGCCTCTACCCTCATAAATAACATGGATGCACGGAATTCTCGAGTCGTGGGAAAGGTTTCGGATAGGAAATGGTACGGAAGTTGCGGTTTATTATTCCAAGAATGGAAGTGTGTTGTGTTTACGGTGCCCAAAATTAAACATACAGTCACTCAAAAATGTATTGGAACACTTGGCATGCATAACTGTAAAATAAAAAAAAACGAGCAAAACTAATTAAGAAATATTTTAACATTTGGTGTATAGTATATAAGGAAAATTTTATTAGTATTATAGAATTATAATTTAATCTAGCCTTTCAAATATAATTCAAAGGCACACACTGGAGTAAAAAAATTTGTTACACCTTTGAAATGATAAATTTAACAAGTATACAGCCTCAATAGAATTTAATTCCACGCCACTTTTTTAGATTAGAAGTTTAAACATAAATGTTTCAATAGATAAGATTATTTATAGAAAAAATGGCGAGAAACAAAGATATATCGGTTGGTGTGCGAAATCTCGTAATAAGTCATTGGAAAGAGGGGAAATCAGTTCGATGTATAAGAAAAATCTTGAAATTGAGTAAGTCTATTGTTTTCATCATCTGCGAAAGCACCCAAAGAGCGAAGGAGTGATTGACCCGAGCCGAGGAGGGGCGAGCGCCTAATAAATCTTAGGCACCCAAGGAGCGAAGGGGTGACTGACCCGAGGAAGGGATGTAAGACTAGTTTCTCTTTACTCTGGTGGCAACAGGGGGAGGAAAAGCGCTCCGAAGAGAGAGGGAAAGAGAATTCCTCTAGATGCGTTTGGAGGAAACAGACGGCTATGAGCGTGCGCGATAATATTTAAGCTTTTTTATGCATCCTTGTAAATACTTAATAAATGTTTTATTTAAATTGAGAAACACTCGTAGCCACATCATTTATTTCGCACTTAGTTTACAATTTGTGAATGAGTTGTGAATTTGAGTATTGAACATCATCATTGACAGGTTCAAGAAAGCAAATAGTGTTGAAAACAAGCAAAGAATCAGGGCTTCCAAGGATATTTAATGAACGTGGTGGATTGTGTGAGACAAGTACTCATTAATCCAAGAACAAGTGCCATAAAAATGACTTTGCAATGTAAAAGTAGGTTCGGAAAATCAGTAAATCCTGAAACTGCCAGAAATGTTTTAAGAAAACAAAAGTATCATGGCAGAGTATCTCAAAGAAAGCCCTATATCATCAAAGCAAATAGACAAGCTACGTTGGAATTTGCAAAAGTGTATGTAAGGCAGCCAACAGATAATTGGGAAAATATAATTTTTGTTGATTAAAGCAAATGTAACATTTTCGGATCGGATGGCAAGCAAAAGGTTTGGTGGAAATCAAATACAGCAATGCATGTCAAAAATTTACGACCTTCTGACAAATATGGAGGGGGTAACTAAATTGTCTTGAGCTGCATGGCAAACTCTAGTGTCGGAAACTTGCATTTTGTTGATGGTATAATGAATAAATATGTCTATCTTGACATTCTCAAGCAAAATTTAAAGCAAAGTGGGAGCAAGATGGGAATCTCAGGATATTTTAAATTGTACCAAGATAATGGCCTGAAACATACTGCTGATTTTTGCAAGTTATGTGTCCTATATCACTACCCTAATATTATTAAGACTCCTGCACCAAATCCAGACCTTAATCCCTTTGAACATGTGAGTTATTTTTTGCAGAAAAAACTATGTTAGCACCAAACTTCTAACAAGCAGGATTTAAGAAAATATTTGGTCGAAGAGTGGACCAAAATCGATAGATCGCTTTGCACAAAATTGATCCGATCCATGCCAAATAGACTTCGAGATGTCATAAAAAGCAAGGGTGGCCCAACAAGATATTAATTTCTAAGTTTGAATTGTTTTTCTTAATTTATTGGGAACTGTCCCAATAGTTTTTGAGCACGGTTTCTTAACTCGATTTCTTTTATTTTTAATTTTAACCATAATTGCATTGATGAATAAGTTTTGTTCAAATTATTATCATTTGTATTTACCAAAATAACATTTACCTCTCTCTCTCTTTTTTTTGGTCTCATTTATGTGTTTAAGTAAAATATTACAAAAAAAAGCCTATGAACTGGTAGTGTGCCCCAATACTTTTTTGGCTTAGTAAGAATAATGCTTTTAATGCTTTAGATGGAAGAATGAAATCGAACTACATCGAAATACTGTTTATTTAAAAGAAATGACATTCTTCTCTTATGAAGTTAAAGAGTTGTTCTCGAAATATACTATTTTTTTAAAGGTTGGTATAATACCTCGAATAAATGACTTCAAATCAAAAGAACATTGGGCACGTACATTTCATGTTTTTTCGTAAATAAAGGGGTGCGCGTTATACGATGAATGTACCTAAAAATTAAAAGTTCCAGCTTGAAAGTATGGGTGTGCATTACCGTAAAATCCGGCGTAAAAAACGCCGGATTTTACGGGAATTATTGTATTTCATCCACTTGGATTATTCACATGCATTTCTTCAATATAAACAAATCCCAACTTTCACATAGATAATTGGATTCTCGGTTTGTCAGAAGCCAGGTGCAAAGCAAATTATGTTGCCATGACAACTAGAATTCGAGAAACACACATTGAACAAAGACACATTAAAAGATTAAACAGCTGCTTGCAATTATTCCATCATTGATCACATTATTCATACAGAGTGCCCCTATAATATTCTATATTGTTGCAATCAGTGCTGTGTTAATGGTATCGAATTTCACGAGAATTCTATATGGTTTGTATTCCAATACGTAGCAAAACTTCCTTTTTTCAATTCCTACTATTATCTCACACTGTCTATATATTTATTTAATTATATATTTGTATATTTATTTATTTATCTTGGTGGAATTTTCAATCGTTAATAAAATACATTTTAAAGCTCTGAATTGAGCTGAAATTTTATATACAGGATTATTTTGGATGACAATACAATAATATAACAATAATTAATAAAAATTTTACTGATTAAAACTAATTATTTAAAGAATTACAAATACAACCACGTTGGAATAATTTTTGGCGACTTGTGGCGAAAGGTTTTTTTCTCACGTGTTAAAGCATTCAGTTCAATTTGAAATTTATATACACGATTGTTTTGGATGACAATACGATACTTTAATGATAATTAATAAAAATTAATTACTACTTAATGTTGTGATTCTGTCCTATGTATATACATATTTATATTAATTGTAACTATTTAATAAAAAGTAGCTAAAAAATAAAATGTTTCTTTGTTAATCTAAGTAGGAATTGACTTAAAAATTTTTTTATATTACTTGTATTTACTTTTTTCTGACTTATAATAGTTTAATAAGGTTTTTGAAGCTTAATTCCAATAAGTTTTAAATCTATTGTTACAAATGATAAAGTTAATGATAAAATGATGATGTTATCAAATGATAAAGTTAATTTATTTAAAACAATTATTTTCTTAGAAGAACGAATTTTAACATTTGTAGATACATTTTATTAGAATTTTAAAAGCACAGACATTGATAATTGACTTTTAATAGAGAATGATGAAACAACACAGATGATTTAACGGCTATTTCATTTTGTAACACTGTTCCATTTTCCCGCAAAACAGTTTTTTTTCACAACCTTCTATATTTGATCATTAATATCTATATTCAGATTTTTTTTAAGAAAATTATTTTTGCTTTTCTCAGGTACAGAATAGTATTCACTTGTACATGAAAAAGAAAAGAAAAAGATTTTAAAAATAGATATTTCCTAAACAGCTGAAGAATTTTAACGCTATTAACAATGTTGTTACACAACACGAGATTTAAAAAAAGAAAACTAGTCCCGATTCATCAGCGGGATATAAAAACGTTACCAATCACACAGTCTTCAAAGCTTTCATTCTGAGTTCCCCAGAGGGTATAGAGAACCGCGCCTTTTTTTTTTGCCAGAAATAGTTGCCGACCTGCTAATTCGAAATCGCATACCGAGAACAGAGGCCTTTTTAATTACGGCACTCGTTTGTCAGACGGGGTCATTAATTGTGGCATTTAATAAATACGGCGTTTGTTTTCAGGGTCGTTTTCTCAAGACTGCTAACCACGTGCAGGCGTGCGGGCCGGCAGACGGATAGACTTTGATTTACCATTGTTTGGTTTCGTTTTTATGGTGCGTTTATGGTTTTTAAAAGAAGATGTATTGCGATGGAACGCCGGAAATGGTTTTCTTTAAGTGTGCAAGAAACTGGCAACAAGAAATAGTCATTTTAAAGGAGTTTTTAATGATTGTGAATAAGTCGCTCGGGGATGAGGTATCATGAAGTCTCACAAAGTTGAGTTTGAGTTGTGAAATGGGTTGAAATAGTCTTTCGAGGTTAAAATTTCCTTGTATATTCACGGAAAATGTTAAAATTATCGATTTTTAACACGCTTTTATAAGTTTCACTTGTATGTAATGGAATCTTTGAACTCGATTTTTACCCACTTTAAAAGGTTAGATGCATTCTCCAAATTTTGCACACTTGTCAAGGACCGATGACAATACAAAAATTTCATAATTTTGTTTCATTGTCCCGATCAAGATCCTCAAAAATAAAGATTTCAAAGATTTTGAAATTTGGCGACTAATTCATTATATCGTTTCCAGATTTGGCGACTAATTGCATAAACCATTTTCAGATTTGGCGACTAATTCCATATGTTATTTCCATATTTGTCGACTAATTCTAGGTTTAGCGACTAAAAGATTAAGGTGCAACTTTAAAACCGCAAATAGGTCTTGGTTTTTTTAGTTCGATTCACTATAAAAACGTGTTTTTTAGTTTTTTTTTTAAACTATAATTTATTGAATTATATCTGTTGATTCCAAACATATCAATAGCAGCAATATCCTGAATTAATTGGTAATTTTTTTTCTTATCAGTGTATCCGAAATGATCTTTTAGCTGTTTACATACTCTATTTTTTTAGAGCGCTGCTTTTTTAAATTTCTTAGAAGTCTAGAGGTTTCTCCCATTTAATTCCTTCAACTGAAGAAATTCTGGAGGGCCACACTTATGGAATGAATTTCCTGTTTGGTGCCTTCGCATTCCTATAGAAAGGTCGACTAACAAGCACCTAATCAAAACTTGACCAAATGGGAATCAGAACTCCAGAGACCTCAATCAGGTCTGTGCCAGATATTTTGTGACTGCAGACTCTGTTTCTATTCTCAACTGAAATATTTACAAATCAATAGGTCCAGTTATGAATGACTAATCGACAAAGGATATTGAATCGTGTGATCTTTGGAGATTCTACACTACATTTTCAATCCACATCCTTTTGCATAGCACATGCTTGTCTAAAGTGCGGCCCAAAAGCCTTTAAAATACTGCCCAAACTCAAATACTGAAAATATTTAAATTTATACGCTTTTATTACAAAAAAAAGTTTGCAATATTTTTCACATATAATATATTCGTTGACATTTATTTTGAAATAAAAATTTTAATAACACATCTTATTACTACATTGCACATCAGGGCAATTTATGTGGAAAAATTTTAAAAATGGAAAGGGTATTATAATAAAAACTGTTAACTTTATAAGAGCAAAAGAAAGTAATCATATACAATTTCAAGAGTTTCTTAAGGTAAAGGGTACTGAATTTGCACATGTTATTCATTATATAGAAGTAAGATGGCTCAGTAACGGGAAAATGCCGCAAAAGATTTTACGATTTGAAAACTGAAATGAAAATATTTATGAAAACAAAAGGGAAACCTGTGACTGAATTTGAAGGCGAATATTGGGTTTCAGATTTAGGTTTTTTTGTAGACTTAACAGAACATTTGAATGATTTAAATTTGAGACTTTAAGGAAAAAATCAATTTATTAATAATATGTTCCAAACAATAACAGCGTCTGAAAGAAATTTTGACATAATCAAATAAAAGTAAAAGATTTGACACATTTCAATTCTTTGGCTGCACATAAACCTGTGCAGCAAGGTATGCTGCATTAATTTTTGATTTAATTCAAGAGTGTGAAAGTAGATTTCAAGATTTTCGAAAAAATGAAGAGTATTTCCACATATTTTCTACATATTTTCTATAGAAATAAATAAACTACCTTCAAATCTTCAAATAGAATGCACTGAATTGCAAAGTGACATCCAACAGATAGAAACATTTGGGAATGTTTCTTTACTGGAGTTTTTTAACATTACCTACCCCACGAAAAATATCCTGACTTCCACAATCATACTTTATTAATGTCTTCAGCTTTTGGCAGTACCTATATTTGTGAACAATTGTTTTCAAGAATGAAGCTTACAAAGACAAAAATAGGACAAAGATCACTAGCAATCATCTTTAAAATGTATTGCTACTTCGTCTTTTGAACCCGATATCGATTTGCTTGTTCAACACAGCAAATTCTCTCGTCCATCTCTCATGAATTTGAATTTTCTCTATCTTTATAAAATTCAAACTAACAGAAACGAAACTTTTACAAATTTAAAATAAATATGTACCAATACATATCTAATCAAAATTTAAAAGAAATTATAATCAAAAGAAGTTAATTTATTTTAATAAATCTACAAAGAGTTAATTTTTATTTCAATTTGTTGAAGAAATATTGTATGTGCGTCCCATAGTAGCGTAACGGAGAACATTTGGGCCCCTCTGCAAAGTCAGATCTTGGGCCCCCAAGTTAAATTTTACAAGGAGTAGATACATGGCTGCATTCAGGCTTTAGGACCCGCTAGAACTCCTGCCCCCCCCCCCTCAATGCGGGGTGTACGTTATGCCACTGGCGGCCCTGCAATTTTTTTTTTCCATTGGCATAGCAAGTGTAAAAAGCATTGTTAATGTTTTTCTTGATATATATTTTTCAAAATTTAGAGTATTATTATGTAAATATAAATTAAGTGTAAATAACCTTATAACATTTGTTTAACCTAACATAGAGCACAAAATTATAAGTATGTTTAACTATCATCTATAATTTTCTTTGTTTGGGATTTTTTAAATATTTTAAATGATTTTAAAGAATAAATAATTAAAATATCAACCGTCCAGACGAGACAGTGGTCAGTAACGCTGATTGTCTGGCTTGAATCCCGGAGAAGGCATGGATGTTTTTAAATATGTAGTGCTTGTGGGACATGGGGAACTCTAAACATTCGGCGAGCCGAAAGCCCTTGGGAGGAACGGAGCGAAATCGTGTTGACACCTTCATGGTACTCAAAAGCAGAAGCCAGACGTAACCTGGCCTCTGGAAAGTAGCCCTGTATCAATAATACAGGGCCCCCAAGCTACAGGAACCGCAACATATGTCAGCATAAAATCGTGAAAGGCCCCCAAGAACTTTTTGATAGAAGGCTCACTTAGGACTAGCTACGCCACTGCCTAGTCCCCTTCGCCACAATGAATTTCATGAACTTCGATTGGATGGGATAAATGATAACAAAATACACCAAGTTTTGTGCTATGTATTATTCCCTACATTTCAAAATAATAAATTATTAATTCTGATATCCAATAAATTATATATTTTTATACTTGTGTATTTTAACAATATACTTTCTTTTGGCTATAATTTTAGTAAAAATGTATCACTTTTTTGAAGTGAAATTTGATACATTTCCAAGCATGAATTATGTAAATAATTTGAAAATTTACTTTTAGTCTGTTATAATTTAAAGTCTTTGCATGCCTTCGGTAATATTATGTATTATGCAATCAAAATACAATTCATCATCTATGTAATTGAAGCAAATATTTCATACGCGCGCCCAATCACAAATGCTTTCTATGAACCGGAACTAGTATGAAAAGAAACTTATCACACAAGTATCAGAAGACTCTTAATTCTCTTCAATAGAAAGAGAGAGAAAAAAATCCTTATCCTTCCCATTAATTGACAGCTGATTACAGAAAAAAATGGCAAGGTTTGACTTTCACGTTTTTTATATTCATTCTTATTCCGTTCATGGTCGTGGAGTCATCCAACCAAGGCGAACACTGTGTAATCAATTCTATCTCGAAGAAAGAGCAATCCGAAAAGTAAATAGAAGTTTTCTTCGCAGAACTTAATCAATTGTAGAAACAGAGGTACAATACCGAGAATTGTGTGTAGCTTCCGATTAGCTTTAAATTTATTAGTTATACGCAGTTCAAAGCCGACAGGAATACACTTAATGATTTGTTTTAATTATGAATTTTTCTTGTAAGACTACTTTTATCAAACGTTTACTTTCTTAATTTAGAATTTTGCTTACTTTGTTATTTTCTTTCATTTTCAACCAGTAATAATATTATTCGGTAAAATGTTTAATGATGATATGAATCTGCGACTTAAAAGAAAATCTTTTGATGATTTTTTGAATTATATCGATTATTAAACTCAAATTTCAACAAAAACCTTTCTCTTTCTGTTATATACACAAGAAAGTGCGACCCACACGGTATAGGCATGGATGTTTGTAAATGTATAGTGCCTTCGTGGCATGGTGGTACTCAAAATAGCCGTCGAGCTGCAAGTCCACTCGTGAGGTTGATGGGAGGCCTCTGCCCACCTCCTGTGTGTTCTCTCTCAAAATTGGGGTGGAACCGAACCAAAACGCACTGTCTCGCGTTTGGTGTTCGAAGCTACGGATAAACATAGGCGTACATCTAGGCCATAGGTTCCCAAACTTTCTTGTCTCATAGACCCCTTGCCATGTTTTTTTGGTTTCGGGTAGTCCCTTGCTTACTTAATATTGAATTTTTGCAAATTTATTAATTTAAATATCTTTTTGAAAGCATGTACTACTACTTATTTTAAAAGAATTAAATTTCTAACTGTAGTGAAGTATAGCGTTTATAACTTAAGAAAAAAGCAAATGTTAATGGATTAAATTATAATTAAATTAATACATAAAATAACTGAACAACAAACAAATGCTTTTAATGATAGAGAGGAATCTGGTGCTTCAATAACAAGTTTTCAACATTTAATATCAATCTAGTTGGGTTTAACCTTAAATCGCCTTTGTTAGTAAGTGTTCAGTTTTTTTTTTTTTCTCTCTTTTTCCTTTTTTTGTTTTTGAGATGGACAAACTCACTGAAACTCCCTCTCACTAAGAAAAAAAATTAAAAACTTTCTCACGATATTCCATAATTCGCGACAAACAACAGGTATATCTTTTTAAAGTCAATGTTGCTGACATATGTTTTTAAACTTTTTTTTAAGATCTTCGTTAGAGGGCTTATTCTGATCAGTTTCTATTATATTATGAAATATTTTTTTCAATGCTACCATATGAACTATAATTGTCTACTGTGATATTACAATAAAAAAAGCCATCTCAAACTTATTTTCAAAATCTGAGTAAAGAGCATTTAAATGTTGAACGTAGGTTAAATCGTTCTGACAGGCAAATCTAGAAAATTCGCGACGGCCAATATTATACTTCTTTAGCTTAATTTTTGAAAGAAATGCTGAAATGGTCCTTGTCTTAGTAAAATTTATGGTCTGTCACCTAGCAACCACAAATTAACCTCACTAAATTTAGTAGATAAATTAGTCAAATCTGGTTTCCATTAGATCAAATTTCAAAGTCACGATCTGGTTTAATAAAAGCCACTGTTATAGATCCCTTTTTACAGTTCATGGACCCCCAAATTATTTTTTCGCTGGCTTGGACCCCTTGCAAGTCGTCATAGACCCCTGGGGGTCTATATAGACCACTTTGGGAACCACTAATCTAGCCCTTTGCTGTGATAAATTTGGTGGGCCTCGATCTGACTACGGCAGACAGGTAGCTCTAGAAACAACAAGAAAGTACACAGGGAGATTCATGGCTCTCCTTGTTGATGATTCAACAAATACAATATTGAACCTTTCCCTCCAAAGAAAAATTCATCGAGTGACCGTAATAATTTTACATAAATTAGCTTTCTAATGCACGCCTATTTTATTACCAGGATTCGTAAGTTAATAAAAAAAATTACAAAAAGGGATCTATTATAAAATGTGCCAAAAAAGCATTCAAAATAATACAAGGTACCGTCCTTTTAAATTATTTTAATATTTAATTATTTTAAATGATGTCACAGGACGACATCTCATGTGTCGTCCACGTAACTTGACCAAGCATGAAAATTGCGAGGTCTATCGCCAATAGCCCTTGCGCAGTTTTGTCGTGCGGCGTACATATAAAACTCTCTCTCTCTCTCTAAATTTTTTTAGTATGCAGCGTACTTAGTTTTGTTATTTTTTCACAGAGCCCCAGTTGCAATATTTATAATATAACATTAACCAGACACAGAGAAATGAAAAGTTAAATAATTTGAAGTTACGTATTGAAATAAAATTATTGAAAATAAAAAGTAATTTTTATTTTTTACAGAAGTTTTTAAAAAATAATTTACAACGCAAATAAACACAAATTGAGCAACATCATTACTTTTCAAAATACTTTTTCTTTTTTTTTGGTCAAATTTAAATATTTATTAAAAACTGTTCAAATTTTAATATTTTTAAATGTTTTATATGTTAAGATGAAGCCCAGTGGCTGAGTGGTGTGTTTATCGTACTTTCACGCCTCAGGTCTGGGGCTCAAACCCCGGGCTGGGCAATGTTGACTCAGCCTTCCATCCCTTCAGTGGGTCGTTAAATGAGTACCAAGCTTTCTTGAGAATTAAACACCGGGGTTTTCGTTGCAGGCTGACCACCTGACCGGAACTTCTGCTCATGCACCTCAGCATCCAAGGTCACGAAAACTGAGACGGCCACCGTAGACCTTGGCCCTCAGGGGCTGTTGCGCTACTGAGTTTAGTTTATATGTTAACATAATTTAAAGTTTTTTCCTGTATTAAAAGAGAGAGATTTAATGTCTAATTACAATTCCATCTCAAAAACGTTTATTTTCAGCAATTTAGAATGCATCTTCAAGAAGGCATTATTGTGCAGGAATAGTTAAAACTTTAAATAATATAATCTGTTGAAAAGTAATCTACATATTGCGTAAACGACATTTTTCAACAACTGCGCAGTGATACGCAATCAGCTCCAGCAAAGCAGCGAAATTGATTAAATGCAGATACTTCCAGTCAACACCTAAAAGACGAAGCTTACACTCTTTTTATGTCATACTGTAAACACGAGCAAGTGATATCGTTATATTTATGACCACGATTACATCTGAGAACAAAAAGGCGAATTTTTTTCGAAGAAAAAGTCGTGCCGCTTGACGAAATGGCGGCAATAATTTTATCAATTTATGGACACGTGTACATCATACGCCGCGCTCTCTTTTATTAAAGATAATTTCTGTTCAAACAGAACCTCAAGTTCGAACACACAGAGATGTCTTTGTGATAGTTTTTTTTAACATGAAAGATGTATGTAAAAAAAAAAAAAGATTCGAAACACTTTCTATGTTTTTATCAACGCATCAAATGGTTCTGAAAAACATTTGTGTACAAATTTTATGAAAATTTGTGCTTTGATCTAAAAGTTAAAATAAAAACATTTTGGTAATAATTTATGTAAAAACAATAAAAAAATGAAATATTTATTTTTTTAATTTTTCAAACCGAAAGCTATAATTTTAGAAATATATTTAATTAATAAAAGCATGCGCTTAATGTATATATCCACCTAGTAATTTCTTACGAATACAAACTTAAAATTAAAGTTTACTTCCAGTTTTAACAAGGAATTCAGTAATAAGAATGTTCAATACAATTCATTTACAAGCAAACAATCCACCGTCACTAAGTAACTTAAGAATTTCTTTGTTCATTCCGAACTGGTCGTATTTTTTTTTTTTGTTCTCTTAAATTATGAGAAACTGAGCATATTCTTTTTGATTTAGAATAACTTCAAAATCATAGCATGATAATTCTTCCTTTTCCTTTTATTCAAAAATTTATGGAGGTAATTAAATGGGAATTTCTCAATAAATTATCGTTTGCTGTAATAAATACAATTCTTTTTTATGTGACCGATATATTTTTTTTAACATTCAATGTTTTCACCTGTCTCAAAAATTTCTATATCACACTTGTATGAAGTTTGTAAAACTTATCGTTTTTAGTTTATATTTAATGTTTATGGCACACACACACAAAGTTTTTATATATTAAATCGGGTACATTGAATGTAAAAATTGTTGTCCGTATTCAAAAAAATGTTCGTATTTAGGTTAATAAGTTTGAAGTATAATAGATTTAATGTGTGGGTGTGTGTTTAAAATGATCCTATATATAAATAAGGAGGAAATATTAAATTAACTGCAGAAATTCTGCTTTAATTTAAAATGTAAATGATAGTATTATTTCAATATTAGGACCACATTGAGTTTAGATCACTTTTTTCAGCAATGAATACTACCTACATAATAATTATATAATTTTTTTTCTTATTCTACACCTGAAAGCATAAAATACATTCCTCACAAATATATATATCTGTATATGTGTATGTAAGTCTCGCGTATCGGAGGATAATAACTATTATTTTTTAAAACAACACTTAACACATCAATTTATAATTTAAAAAATAAATCCTATTTTTGATGTGAAATATATTTATTGATAATTTTACATGTTCTATTCTCGTCAGATTTGGATGCAATTAAATAAAAGTGTTTTTCCGCTTTTGATTGCATTCGGTTTCTTAGAAAAAAACATTTTGACGAGATGAAGCTGCTTGATTTATTACGAAAATATTACAACAGAGAAAAATGAAAATGTAAACACAGCAAACCGCACAGAATTGTGAAAGTTGCGGCTTATAATTTTATTCAAATGCTGTAACAGGAAATGTAGTTGTACAATTTGATTTTAATCACGTAGCTCATTTTCCGTGTGAAACTTTTTTCTAAAGAAAATAGTAAACACGTGTTGCTTTTAATTTCACTTTTATTTTCTTTTTTTACAAGGAAAATTCTTAAACATGTGTTAACATAAATTTAAATACACACACACGCAAACAACAACAACAACAACAAAACACTTAAGCATATTAAAATAATTTTTTCAAGACTCCATGTAAAACAACATGTATTTACACCATATTATAAATGAGAAAATGATTTCTTAAATTCTGAGCAACATTTTGATCAGGCATAACAAAAATGTAAGGGACTACTTAGCTTTCAATGAGTTAACTTGTAGTTACTTATTCGTATAGTGTAATTTTCTTTTCCAGTATATATTTTCTCTAAGTATAGTGGGATTTTCTACCTCAAGAATTCATGCACAGTTCTAAAGCTTCGTTTCTTCTATTGGGAGGCTTTTTCGGCCTTCCCAAGAACCGTCTATCATTCCGATCTCCGTTTAGCAACAGTTCTCCAAATAGTCACTCTTAAAAATTAAAAATTGTCATCCCCACAATCAGCCCATCTCAATTTATACCTACTCCTAGTTCTAGTTCCAATAGGTTTGTAATTGAAAATTCTGAATGCCAAGGATGAGAGGTCCATATGGCAGATGTGACACGCAAACCTCAAAAGACCAATCTTGATGAATTTTGACATAGCTTCCTTTAATAGCTTATATAATTCAAAATTATGTCATTGTCTCCACAATCCATTCTCACATATACAGCACCAAAGATATATCTAAGAACTTTTCGCTCGAAGATGGCTAGTGAGTGAGTGAGTGAATATTAACGTCGCACTTTTCAGCTACTCGAGGGTTTTTGGCGACGGACCTCGTAATTTTGAACCATGGTCAAGTGATGAGGCTTACTTTCAGCCGTTACTTTCAGTTACTTTCAGGTTGAGGTAGCAGTTACTTTTAACAATAGGTTACCGCGGCTTCTCTAGCTGTTCATTCTGTGATTTAGTCTAAGTTTCAGACCTATCGGTAAGTAGGGGTCTCATGATTGTTTTATACAGCATAATTTAACTTCGCTTCTATGATTCGCAATTCCATGAATTTGATTTTCATAATCATAAATTTAAAAAATGTTACAATTTTTGTATTTTTTTATATTTATTAGATCTGTGTCTTCATAGAGCTAATGTGCTTTTATGTAACTGTAACATCTTCGTAGTAGTCGAGTTGCGGATTCAAATCCTGATGCCACTGATGATTCGCCATGTAGAACGGCTGATGCACGTTAAATCCATCGTGGCTCAAAGTCCTCTAGTTAGCGGGGTGTGGGAATTAGGGGAATAGGGTATCGTTCTCGACACTTGGCTGAGGTTCAAATTTACGAGGTCCATCGTCAATAGCTCTCGCATTACTTTAAGTGGACGTTAATAAATACTCACCCATCATTCACAACATACTCGAATATAGATGGGGTTTACAAGAAAAAAATTAAGAGATTCTCATCCAAAAAACTTTATAAAACGTGCATATAGGTCGATATGCATTACTACATCTGCATCAATAACGCACACAGACTTCTTTTTGTGCTTCGCTATACATAAACGAAAGCATCGATGCGTAATACTTATGCTAAATATTTAAAAATTTTTAGTCTATGGGAGGTTCTTTTAAAAATTTTATTGAAAACATCATATGGGGCTTACAAAAGTAAATATAAAACACATCCCAAAGAAAAAAAGAAAAAAAAATTAAGTCATGAAAGATTACAAATACTTACAATAAATTTACAGAACTTTTTCATAGGCATTTCTAGTGGAAATAAGTTGAAAGTGGGAGGGGTTTGAATCTCTCACTTGCTTACACTACTAATCTATGATAACTAAAAGAAATTAGTGAAGTTATCTAATTAAAGAAAGAAAACAACTATAAATCTCATTTCTAAATATTCAGAGAAAAGTATAATCCATGAATGCGATAGAAATACAGTACTACATTTTTGTGTTGCTTATAAATTATCTTATAGCTGCATCGAAAAAAAGTTGAGGAAAACTCTCAAAATTATTTGTCTTTAACCAGGGATGTACCCCTCCCATACCAGTACCCCTTCCAAAGACTTCCATAGAGATTTAGAATTTTTAGCACAAAGATCAGGGTTTTTGTGTTTTTAAAATATAAGCCCCTCCCCTATGAAAGTAGTCTGTGTCAGTGCCGATTTAAGCTTATTTTGGGCCCTGGGTGCAGAAGATGTACAGGTTCCCTTGGTACTGGTGGATCGAAATCCAGCTTATCCGGGCCCTTCCGGGACCCTGGGTGCCCGCCCCAAGAGCTCAATGGATAAACCGATACTGGTCTGTGTATCAGTGGTATATTCACACCCTTAATACCCCAGCAGATACAGCCCTTCGGCGCTTTTGTCTACGTGTATTTTTTAGAATGTAACCCCTTCCCTTCCAGAAGCACGGCCTGAGTACACCTGTCTTTAATTTCTTCCTGTATGAATTTCCCACGCCTTTTCTTATTCATTTAGAGCAGGGATGTCAAACTCAAAGACCAACTTGGGTCAAGCAAACAACGTTTAATTTTTACTGGGCCGCAAAAAAAAAAAAAGAAAATCAATATTCATAGAAACGTAAGTTTTTTCAAATAATACATTATATAATAAACATAAATAAAAACAAGAAAAATTTAATGTTTACATCCTGACACTTGACATCCCTTCTTTTCTACTATTTTTCCTATTTCGAAGGAAATTTTTATATTTTATAATATATTATTGAATAAAACGATACACTTGGTCAGGCCACATGCGGCTCGCGAATTTGACACCCCTGATTTTGATTTAAGATTAGTAACACTATATAGTGCATAGGAACAATAGGCCACAATAGCCTAGTGGTCAAGGTCACGAACTCGTGGCCAGCGTGCCTTAAATTCGAGCCTAGTGCAGAGGGGGACGATGCACGTAAAATCTGTCGAGGCTCAATGTCTTCCTTTTGGTGTGGTGAGGTAGATAGGGAAAGGGATGCCAGCTCAGTATCGTCCTCACCACTTGAACGAGTTTCAAAATTACGCGATCCGTCGCCAATAGTCCTCGTGTAGCTTTATAGGCATTTGTGCACGTGGTTCATTTTTTTTCTTTCCCCTCACTACATAAAACTAAAGAGCATCGGTCAAAAGTTAGTTCAACTATTATTTTAATTTAGAACTGGAATTCCATGTAGTAGGAAGCTTCAAATTATTCGAGCCATTTTTCCAGGAATTCTGTCTTCTTAAAACTCTAAATCAACATACAAAAGGCAGCGGCAGTAATCACAGATTGCTGCTTGTTCATCAACATCACGATCGCGTGTTTAGAATGACTAAGTACGGTCATAACAGCTGTAATTTCGATCATTACCGCGGCAGTTTCCTCCTCACAGATTTCTCATCGCCAAAGATGGTGACACTTCTGAAACTGGATATTTCTGCCGAGCGACAAGAAAGACCACAATGATTCATTTGACCTTGGCATTGAAGTGTCACCTCTGAAAAAGGGAGGAGCACCTTAAAAAAGGAGTAAAAAATATATTGCATAATGCACATGAAGAAAATTCGAAATTCTGCGCACTTGCTACATACTGTAAGAGAATCGCAGTTGTAGTTGTAGGAGTGAGAATGTGCGCAATAACAATGGACAAAGTGGTTTTAAATGTTATGCTATTTCCGTTTGAAGTGTGATATGCTATTTTTTGTGTTTCATGATGTTGATTTGTACTCCGTGTCTCAATTTGATCAGTCATTTAATACTTGCTGGGTTTTCCCCCTTTCTAAACTCAAAATATGAAAGTTTTAAATCTCTAAAAAGGTTTCGTTATTTGTAAATATAAATTTTACTGTATATATAAAGGAAATTAATACAATATTTATTTTAAGCTTTAAACATGTTAAAAGTCCATTAACCAAAACATGGATATAATTTTATTAATTTCATAAAATGAACAAACACTTTAAAATTTAAATAAATTCTTATAAGTCAAATATTTCCTCCAAAAAGTAAAAAAGTATAATATATCAATATAATTTCTGAAATTTAATATAATTTTACAGCATGAATTCAAAAAATTAGAATTGTTCTTAAATGTCAAGTTGAAGAAAATTTATGTTATTTCTAGAAACACCTATAAAAAAAATCTAGAGCAGTGTTTCTTAAACTAGGGGTCGCATGACTTGCAGCTGGGGTTGCTAAAAATTTAAGGATTTTTAATACATCTTTTTTGCAAAAATAGCTTAATAAGATTATAACAACATATAATAGAGAGAGAGGATTATAGTTTATGTATAATTTAACATGTAATTACATTACATATAATGTTTTTTTTTTCATTTTGTTACTTAATTATTTCGGTACTTTTACGGGCCGTAAAAATGTAACAAAAAATCGCACAAATCGATATGTATAAAAAAATTAATTTTTTTCTTCAACGTTGGAAGCAATTAAAAATTCCCTTCCTCCTCAATAAAATAATTTAAGAACCTAGTCTGGAATTGAGATCATTACCTTATTTTCAGTTTTGTGTTTAATTTGGTAAGGAAAAAAAAATGTTATCATGTCAACAGTCCAACGAAATGGAAAAGTGTACCAAAATTTCTTTATAGTTATATTCAAAGTATACATTCTTGCTGATGTTTATTACTGTATAATAATATGTTACAAATAAAACGCATAGAAGTATCCAGCGTGTGCAAACTTTGTGCAATGCTTATGGGGTCACACAAAATTTTTGTATTAAAAATGGGATCGCCATCCCGAAAACATAGAACATCGAAGAAAGAACCCCTGATCTAAAGCAGTGGTTCTTAAACTTTCGATCACCGCACCCCTCCTTTATGTATTAGCCTGACATCGCGGATCTCCGAGATTTCGAATACTCCCAACACATGGCTAAGAGATTTAAAGATTTCTTATTAATTTTAAGAGACTGCCTCTGATACTTATACAAGCTTCTTAATGCAGTAGAGCGTCTTTTATCCGAACGTTTATTATCCCGAGCGTCAAATATCCGGACCAGTTTTTTTTTTTTTTTTTTTAAGTACATATACTTTATATGAACACGTTTTCGAACAGTACAATGCTCAACAGTTGTTTCGCGTGAGGCCATAAGTGACGAAAAAACCCAAGGTCCGGGAATTTCAGTTGTGTGTTTTGGTAAACATCTGCGCGGAATATTAGGTCAGTTTGTTTCTAAGTGAGGGAGTGTATCACAGGGAGGGGATTACCGACGTTGTCCAATCGATCCCAGGATTTCAAGAATGCGATAAAGAAGATGTAGAAACCTGGATGGCATGCGATGCAGAAGAATGTGGGTTTCAAATCCTAAATAATGACGAGATTGGGACTTCCGTGGAAGAAGAATTCAACCCTGTCGACGATGAAACGGATGAAGACGAGAACAACAACAACGAAAGTAGCAAGGGTCCATCAAATGCTGGCGCGTTTTCTGCGTTAGAGACAGCTATGGAGTGGTACGAACAATAATCAGAGTACTGTCCTACTCAATTACTGCTGCTCAAGAGAATCAGAGACCTTGCAGCGAAAAAACGAAGGTGTACAATGGTACAGCGAAAAATAAGTGATTATTTTCCACGATAAAGGTGAAATTGCGACATTTTGCGCATATATTGCTTTTTCATCAAGCACGTTTCCCGCATGTGATGATTTTCAATATTCGTATTTTTTTTTAAGGAAACAGCTAGCATTGAATGTAAAATATTACGTTGTAGTAATGGCAATGTAGTTGCAAACAATAAGAATTTTTTAATTAATATTCTTTATAGAAATACATGTTCTACCAGAATTTTTTATTAGTGGCAGTTTAGAGATCTACTCAAGAATAGCACATCCATCAATTTTTCGAAGATGCCTTTCAGAACCTGTAAAAG
This sequence comes from Trichonephila inaurata madagascariensis, assembly GCA_019973955.1. Lineage (NCBI taxonomy): Eukaryota > Metazoa > Arthropoda > Arachnida > Araneae > Nephilidae > Trichonephila > Trichonephila inaurata. Next base: position 62,719 of record BMAV01011972.1, read on the forward strand.
AAGGAAATCTTAACCTTAACTGACACTCCATTGCGGACCCCCTAGAAAGGCGCTGGGGACCCGCGGGACCCACGGACCAAAGTTTAAGAACCGCTGATCTAGAGTAATTTTGTTGTTAAACTATTAATGCTTAATATTATTTACCAGTATTCTTTTTACTATAATTAATGTTATTTGCGCTTATTTATTATTATTGTTTGCTAAAATGTTTTTCTTTTAGTTTTTTATAAGTCCTAAAAGATTATATTTAAAGCTATTTAAAAATGAAATTCGAAATTCATTGGCCAAAAAATATATAGTCCACGTAATCTGATAACTGTTTGGAATTGTTAAAACTATTATAATTTATGGGGTTAAAAAAATCAAAACGAGTTAAACTGCAAGTTATAAGACTGGTTTATCAAGAATTAGGCTGCTAATGCAAATGATATCGAGTTAATTATTGTTCACCTTTATTAGGTTACATTGTAGGTGCTTGTGTAGGAGGAATTATCCCACTCTAATACAAGATTAATCTTAACTATTAAGTTAATTTTTTTTAAAAAAATAAGTTAACTAAGCAAATTTGTAGCATTTAAAACATTTTAAGTATGTCAATGGTAATTCAAGACAATATTTTTATTCTGTTATTCTGAATATGGAGTTTTTTCATAAATTAAATGTGTGCAATAACTCTTAATTCAAATTAATTAAATTCGAAAAAGCCGTAATAGTTTCAGGTTTTTGGATTTAAAAGTATAATACAAAATGAGGAAATAATTTCTGGAAGAAGAATAGAAAATAAAGAACTATGATTCACTATTTTCATTAAAAGTAGAACAATTAGTATCATATTTTGTTTAAACATCACCTTATTTGTATAACAATTCTTTTGAAAAAATCACAGATTGTTATCTAAAGCTATTCTAAAAAATAGTTCTAAATTTATCTATGAAAAGATATAAATAAACAAATTTTATTTCTGCTGGTTAAAGTTGAATGAACCCTCTTAATTGTTCTATTCTGCATAAATAGAGAAACAATATCATTTTAAGTATAAATATTTTAATAATAATTTGCGTTACGTTTTATACCATGTTATTGTTTTGGAATTTTTTCCATGTATTAATAAGCATTAACTAATAGTTTGGAAAAAAACTAGAAACCACACACACAATATTAAAACAAAATATTGACTTATTACTAATATAATTTATGTAATAAAGGTAACGGTAATTTAAATTGTTTACTGCTGAAAACCTTATGTAAGAGTAAATAAAGTATTGACTGTTTATTCAGGTTATTTTAGTTTATTCAAGTTTATTCTGGACAGACTAAAAACGGACAAAATAAATGAATAAAAAAAACCTTCCTTGCTTTTTTCTTTTTTCAGCAATTGTTAAAGTAGAAACAATTGTTAAAGATTTTCATTTAATTTTCGTGACTTTTCATGATTTATAATATACCTTAAAAACTTTAAGCATTTTCTTTAAATTTAGATTATGCAATTCGAAAATAAGGAGACGCATTTCCTTCTTTAATAAGACTTTTATGTTATTCTTCCTCTAAAGTATTTTCTTTCACATTAGCAATCTATATTTAATACAAATAGTTAACCTAATATATTTTTTTGTACTTTTCCCTAGACTATGATATTTTATGTTGTAAAAATAACCTAATTAGAAACAATGAGAAGCACTTGTGTGATAGAAATTAAAGTAATTATATTGATTATTTTTATTTGAATATTTCTTTTAATCGACCCAAGACACTAAAAAAATATCAGACAAAAGAAAGATTCCAGTTCATAAGTAATTATGACAATAGTAACATTTTTAATGTGATTTAAGCGATATATTTTTACTACGCTCCTTAGATAAAGTAAATAATCCAATAATAAGGAATTCTCATAATATATAAAATTGGAAAATAATGACACAAATTTATCTCTTTTACATTATTTTTATATTATTTTTTCACATGTGTAAAGTATCTTCTATTACTTCAATAAAAAAATTCTAGGTTTTAATTTGGCATATATTAGTTTTTCTGTTAGTTTGTTAAGGTTGATTAAGCCTTAATATTTTCCATTGACTTTTCTGTTGAATTTTTAAGAATGAATCCTTAAAACAAATAAAAGGATGAATATAGCATGGCAAACATTATATACAGAATATTTTCTAGATCAAGGATGTAGAACTTACGACCCCTTAAAGTCGCATGTAATGTTCTAGATTATTAATAACCAACTCGCTGCCTTAATATAATTTTGGAATTTCCACATTAAATGACTGCCACGTGCTTAATCAGAGAGAACCGTTATTAGAAAGGCTGTTTTAATAACCAATTTACCTTAAAATCTAGCGTATAACGCGCACTTTTAACACAAAAAGAAGATTAAAATTTACGGGTGCGCGTTATACACCTGGTATAAAGTGATAGATTTAAAAATAACAAAAAGTGAGCATAGGAAAAAATTAGACTACATACATCGAAATTCTTTTAATTTAAAGGAAATGACATTCCATATGAAGTTAAAGAGTTCTTGAAGTGTACTATTTTTCCAAAAGCTTTGAATAATACCAAATAAATGACTTTAAAACATAAGAGCATTGCGCACGTACATTTCAGGTTTCTTCGTAAAAAAGAAATGCTCGTTATAGGGCGGATATACCTAAAAATTAAAAATTCGAGCTTAAAATCATAGGTGCGTGTTATACACCGGATTTTACGGTACTAAATTTCAAAAAATTTGGGTCAATGAACCATTACGAACCGGCTGTATCCGATCACTGATTCTATTTCTCAAAATATCGTTTTAATGTGATTAGAATGGAGTATCTAAGTATGGCAAGCCAACATAAATAAATTACTGGGACATATTTTTTCTTACAGGGCCCTGAATATCCATTAAATTGATTCATGACAGTGTTACTACTAATGCTGACAAGACTAAAACTTAGACTATGCTGTGTACAGTGGCGTGCACCAAGGTGGGGTTTGGGGATTCACCCCCTTCCCCATACGACAAGAGATTTTTAATTTTTAGCTTAAAGGTTACGCATTGGAGCTCTCCTCTACATTTTTTTTTTATTGTAAATATATCGGTAAAAGTGGTCTGCGTACGCCCCTGGCTGAGTTAGCTCAACTGTTTATTCAGAGAACAAAACGGTTTTTCTGTGAATTGCTTTTCATATTTTCCAGCACCATACTTAAGAATCTGCACAAAAGTTATTTTCAGGGTTCAATGATTCTCACTGTGGTTCTGCATTAGAATTTATAGTTATTTTCTTATTTTGATTATCCACTGAGTGGAATGATATTTTGTATTTAACTAGAGATCATTTCATTTTGAATGGATGCAGTAATCTTGTATTGTTGCAATTAATTCACATTTATTTGATGTAGAAGTGCATTTCACACAGGTAACACAAAGAACTATTTACAAAGACAAAGGACATACGATTATAGAAGCATTATAAACAAATATCGGCAGGCCAATTTTCCCTGCAAACTGGAGCTTTTATATGAAATGGCAACCGGAAGTTCCAAAATTCGCATGACTTTCGAGGACGAGGACATTAGGAAACAGGACCACATTACAAATTAAAAAGTTGTTTAAGATGAAATTAAAGTAATTATTACATATATATATTTCCACTATTCAAAACTTTAGAATTTGAAATTTGGAAGAATCATGAGAGTTTTTCTATTACAAATATTAAACAATCGATGCTTTTCGACTTATCAAAGTTTAATTAACCGAATCAGACCTTCATTCGAAAAAAGGTTCTTCACACACACACACAACCTCTTTAAAGGTAAAATATTTATAAACAGCTGCGCATTTGAGGTTTTATGATGTTGTTGAACTGACTTCGAAAAAATTAGGATCTTCCAAAACCAAAAAAGTTCATAAATTACGTCTCCTACACTTAGAAATTAAAGAGGAGTTTATTTTCTTATTTAACTGCATTTACTGTGGGGAAGAACGTATAAAACTCTAAAGCAGTAAAATTTAAATCCGCTCGAAATATAATAAATTAGACTGAAAATAAGGAGCGAGAAAGAAATAAGAGCAGAAGAACGGAAGAAAATTAAATCGAATTTGGACCAAGCAAAGTTATAAAATAATCCGTTTGTAACAAAGGTCGTTGATGTCCTACTTTTCTTTATTTTTTTTTAGTTGATATTTTGTCAGAATGGAAAATAAGGAAAGCATCGATGAAGCGTACGTAAAAATATCACGAAAAAAAAATAATGTCCGTTAAGATTACTTAATTGGAAATGAACTGGGCGACGTTGTCAGTTTCGTGAGCGATTACGCGGAGAAGGAAATTCGAGACATTACTTGCCAGGCGTTTGCTGTTTTCAAAGGGAGGAAACTCAAAGAAAATAGGAAAATAATCCTAACTTAATTAGGACTTTTTGTAGCTACAATAGAATTATCTACATCGTGAAACTAAAAATAGAATTGCCTTTGTTGTTTATCAGCGGATGCATGCACAGGCTTATGAGGCATCAATTTACAAACATTTTTTTATCTTAAAATTTTTTTTTAAAAAAATTAGAATCAAGAATAAAATTTCGAATATTATTTTTAATCCTTGTTGACAACACATTTTGTTCATTTTTTTTTACACTTTTTATCTGTGTAAATATCCAGCCATGGTAAGTATACTTACCCAGTGACATAACGTACACCCCCGCAACCTCCACATTAGGGGGGGCAGGATTCTAGGGGGCCGAAAGCCTGACTGCCACCGAGTCCCTATCCTCTGCAAAATCCAAATTGGGGGCCCAAATGTTCTCCGTTATGCCACTGCACTTACCATCAACTTCTCATCAATGTATCTCTGCTTCATTTTCCACTGTTTAATTTGCAAGTCCTTTTGCATTTTACAACCCTATATGTCTATTTACAAAACATATTTTACGTATTTGAAGTATTTATTACTTGCTGAACCTTGCCTTTTCTTAAATTTCATGAAAAGGAATATGTATTCGTATATATAAATTCGTCACCCATCCGGCATTGTGGCTAGCTGCGCTGACTGCTGTGCCGTAGGGCCTGGGTTCGAATCCTGAAGTAGACATGGATGTTTGTAAATGTATAGTGCCTTTGCGACATGGGGATACTCTTTTTAACCGTCGGCTATTTATAGCCGTCGAGCCGCAAGTCTACACACTACTAAAGAACCCTATAATCTTGACAGTTACTATTCTTTTTTCCGAATTAAGAACGATCTACGGAATTGAAATATTCCATTGAATGTGTTCCAAGAATGGATGAACAATTGTTGAATCATTTCAAGACACGGGATGCATTTAATCTAACCATTATGATTGCCAGATGCGACTTAGCAGTACAAATTTAAAAGACTGCAAAAAAATCGACCTTTTAAGCTCTGAAGCAACGCCTAACATTGCTCTCAATAATAATAAAAAAAAAATAAGACAATTCTTTCGCCTCAATCTCACGAGAAACAACTGGAAACACCAGGTCTTGTTAGAAGGCGTGATCCACTTCTATCATTCAACCGCCATTTTAAATTGTGTGAATGCAAAACGAAGTAATGGTTTCCCGGAACTTCAGCGATAATATGAAGGCTTTTTATTTGCGTAAGTATCAATTTAGTGAAAAAGAGTGGGAGAGTGATGAAACATTTCTTGGTATAAATGTGTTGTTTAGTTTTAGGTTTTGCTATATAATCTGTATTCTGCAATTAGGCCTCGGGAAAATGTCATTCTATTCGACACCAGTTGCAATGAAGGGAGAAGAAACACATATAAAAAATTAAAATAATTTAGCGAAAAAAAAGAGAAAAAAAACAACCCAAATTACTGTGGATTCAATGATTTCGAATAGTGGCAACTTTTCGTAAGGTAAAAATATTCCAAAATATATATATGTTAGAAATTTTGCAATAAAGGACATGCATACACACTTTCTTAAATGATGGAAATCTCATATATAATAAAAATAAAGCATGATGGATAGTTTCTTATAACAGTTAAAATTAAAAATTTTTCAAAAACTAAGAATCACAGCCTTACAAATAGTTTTAATAATTCATTGTGAAAATAAAGTTTTTTTTAGTTTTCTGTTCTATATATTTCTCATGCTTGATTTCTTAAAAAAAAAATACCGTAAAATCCGGCGTATAACGCGCTCCCATACTTTCAAGCCGCATTTTTTTATTCAATTCCTACTATTAGCTCGCACTGTCTATATATTTATTTATTTATATATTTGTATATTTATTTATTTATCTTGGTGGAATTTTCAATCGTTCATAAAATACATTTTAAAGCGCTGAACTGAGCTGAAATTTTATATACAGGATCATTTTGGATGACAATACAATAATTTAATTATAATTCATAAAAATTAATTTGTTACAACTAATTATTTAAAGAATTACAAATACAGCTACGTTGGCGACTTAGCGACCCTTTTGGCGACTTGTGTCAAAACTTGTGAAAAGTTTTTTTTCTCACGTGTTAAAGCATTCAGTTGGACTGAAATTAAAAGGACAAAACGATACTTTATTGATAATTAAAAAAAATAATGACCACTTAATGTTGTGATTCTGTCCCAAGTATATACATATTTATATTAATTATAACTATTTAATAAAAAGTATATAAAATAAAATTTTTCGTTGTTGATCTAAGTAGGAATTGACTTAAAAACTATTTTTTTATATTACTTGCTTTTAGTTTTTAGGTATATTCGCCGTATAACGCGCACCTCCTTTTTTACGAAGGAACATGAAATGTGCGTATGTAATGCTGTTCTGTTTTGAAGTCATTTATTCGAGGTATTATCCCAAGATTTTGAAAAAATATTATACTTCTAGAATTACGACCCTTGAAGTTAATTAGATATGCCATTTCTTTTAAATAAACAGTATTCCGATCTATAGGTAGAAGTCTTCTTTTTTAACTCATCTCTCTTTTTATTTTTGAAGCTATCATTTTTATATCCGGCGTATAACGCGCACCCGTAAATTTCGATTTTATTTTTTGTGTTGAAAGTGCGCATTATACGCCAGATTTTACGGTATATATTGTTTCGTTTGTAGAATGCATTCTAAGACCCTTTCACACAAGTCAACTTGCGCCGCACATAACAAAAAGAGCGGACAGTCGGCAGCTAGTTTTGAATAGAAATCGCATCGGGTTCCTTCACACGTGGCCAACTAGCACCTTCGCTTGGGCCACTCCCTTATGCTGTCAAAAACAATGTTCTCCTCCTCACTAGTTGACTCAATTAAATGGATATTGTTGAAGCTACTCTCTTCACATGTAGCTATTTCTCTATTGAAAATGGAGAAAGCTTTCTGCCAAAGATTTCGGGACTTCCTTTTCAGTCAACTTTGTTCCCGCGCGCTTTCTTCTTCATACTAAAAGAGTGATGATAGAAAAAGAGCTGACTGGCACAAAGTTGCCTCGTGTAAAACAGGCCTAAAACTTTCTTTGTCGGGAGTGTAGAAGTCGAGTTCTGGTGCCACTAAAGACCTGTAAACGTAAAATTTGTCAGAGCTCAAAACCTTCATGTTGGCGTACTGTGAAAGTCTGGACAATAGGTTGCCAAGCTAGGTTTGTTGTTTCTTGACCCTGGTTAAAAATTATGATATCTGTCACTAATAAGCAATCAATTGACTTAAGGTATCCGACTACGTTCGGAACCGTGATTTTAAAAAAGAGCATAAATGGATAATTTTCATGATATTTAGTGTCACTTAGATTAGAATACATGTATAAAATTGTTTTGACATTTTGACAAAAAAAAAAAATTTAAAATACAATATTTTGGCAAAAAACGAACATAGAATGACCCATTTTCAAAATTTGCTCCTTTTGTGAAAAATGCTTCAATTATAATAATATTTTGCCTGCATATAGCTCAGACCTCTGTACAGAGGCTCAACTAGAATTTTTAAAGTATATACCTTAGAAGTGGGTTTATCCATGTTTTACGACAACAGAGGGGAGCAATTTTAAGAAAAAAACGCCAATAATAATTTAAATTGGTGGTAACTCTGAAAATAATGTGAATTTTTCAAAAATTCTAGTTGAGCCTCTGTAGAGAGGTCTGAGTTATATACAGGCAAAATATTATTATAATAGAAGCATTTTTCACAAAAGAAGAACATTTGGAAAAAAAATTATTCTAAGTTAATTTTTTGCCAAAATATTGTATTTAAATAAATTTTTTTGTCAAAATGTCCTTAAAACAATTTTATACATGTATTCTAATCTAAGAGACACTAAATATCCTGACAATTATCCATTTATGCGCTTTTTTAAAATCAAGGTTCCGAACGCAGTCGGATACCTTAAAGCCATCTTAATATAATGTTAAAAAAATATGCCTTATAAACTCGGAAAATGTTTTCGTATAACAATCCCTCATAATCCTCCCAAGTAATTATAACATATGCTTTGAGTTTGTTATGTAGAAACGTTCGTAAATATTCAATTTTATTACTTTAAAATATAAATCATGTATTTTAACATATATCTTTAAAGCTCCATTTGATATAAAGTGCAGAAGGTAATATATGGAACGCATCTTTTACAAATGGTTTGATTCAAGCAAAATGAGTAATTTATTAAAAAAAAATTTCAATAGTGAAGTCAGAATACGGTATTCATTCTACATTGTTTTTTAAAAGAAAAATAAGTTCGAGTTTTGTTTTGGGGCCCTAAATGAAGATAGCCTTTTTATTTCACTTTCTTGAACGCATAAGATGAAATCTCTTTCCATCTAAATTTTTTTTATCTGCATTGAAAATTCTTATATTTGCAATAACTTAACTTTAATCAGTACAATAGGCTTTATAAAGAAAAATATATATATAGTTTTTCTTTATTAAGTCTATCTTTATCCCATTTAGCTTTCCTTTTGTTTAATCTTTTCAAACACATTTTATAGTGATTAAATAAGTGCAATAATATACGTCTGATAAGCACTACTAAAGGCTCCCTCAAGAATAATTCGAACTTATTCAATGTGATTTGTTCACAGGATCTCGAGGGAATATCTTAAAAATTGGGAAGGTATTGTCATTTTAAAAAACATAGAACATCTTTCAGGGTTTTTCTCCCCCCCCACCCCTCTTTTATACTTAAAATACATAGATACCACAATGGGAATGATTCTTCTCTAATCTTTATATTCGATAAGAAGTAAAATTATATATAAAATTTTCTCTAGAAAGTCATCTCACCAAAAATCTATATATTAGAAGATATTTTTGTCTCTAATAAAAAAATCCAACTTTTGATGAATTAATTGCTTTAGTTGATGAAGTAGTTTTCGTTCCTCTGACGCTGTGATTTTCTGATGAAAATATACTATATAAAAAGAGCATTGCTCTTAAGAATTGGGTTCAAATGTCGAATGACTGATCAAAATTTATCACCTCATGATTTATCCAGATTTCTCTGGAGTCATAAATAAAGGGGTGAATGAATTTCCATAGATACAAGCACAACAATTTTTAGGTTACTTCAGAAAATTTGTAGAAAAACCGTATAAAAAAATGGCAAAATTGCTATAATTTAGTAGTAACTTGAAGACATTGGAAAGAAAAAAAAATACTAAAGATATTTTTTTTACTGCACATAAAAGGCACTTATCAAACAATGAATTATTCATTAGCTATTGTGATGCAACCGAAAATGCAGTTCGAACGAGCCGGACGAGGTTCGATGCATTAACACAATAGCACCAAACAATACAGGAATCGTTTTGCTGTTTTGGATCAGGTCTGTTGCTATAGGAACGAGGGTGGAGACCAGAACCACCTGCTTGCGATTCATTCGAAAAGAAATGAACAATACATTGAACACTCTTATGTCAAACGAAAAACAACTCGCCATCGTGTATGAAGCTTCGAGAAACAATGGAAGTTATGTCGTGATGGTATATGGAAGTTTCCAAGTTCTTTTTTCCTACTTGATGGCGCATTATGCTGCGTAAACGATTTGAATTATTTAACAGATACCTACTATTCATTTTAAAATAATTTCACAGTTGTTGTCGAGTTTACAAGGCGTTTTCAAACAATCAAAAGACAACTACAGTGTTTCAAAGATCTTGCGAAGTTAGAATAAGTTATAGAACATTAGAATATAAGCTATTCCTTTAAAGTAAGGCAGGCACGCTGCTGAACCCTGTGACCCGAACATTCTTCTCTTTTCAATAGAACAAAGTGAAGTGTCACGTTTTTAATTTAAATTCTTGTTTACCATGCAAGGGAAGTACTTTATTCATTACTTACATGTAATATCATCCCTCTTTGTACAATGATAATAAAAGAAATTATTTTTAAAAGAATATTATCTTATAATTAATTTTTTATTTCCATGCTATATTTTTACGTTTATTTTTCAAATTCAAATATTACACAAAATAGTCTTATAAAAATAGCATCCTTAAAGTTTCATTAATAATGCAGACTCTAAGGGTACTCTCAACTTTTTTTTCAGCCGGGCCACATACATATGACAACTATTTCATGCGGGCCGCAACAGGAGGATTAATGTGCGGGGGGGGGAGGATCAAGGACATTTAAAAGGAAGAAGTTGATCAAAATATTAATAATTTTTTGAATTTCATTTTAAAACTATATCAAACTTCAT
>BMAV01011972.1:83353-112653 GCA_019973955.1 Trichonephila inaurata madagascariensis
TATTATAGAAACAAATTATTCTTGAAATCTGTTGTTAATAGTTACGATTAAACAGTTTTTACACGATTATATTTTGTAATAATTGATTATTCTTACTCAGACTAATTTTGAACGCGTAGTTTGAATATTGTCGGAAATAAATCAAATGGTAATAAAATTGAATTTTTTTTTTACCAGAAATTAGCAGCGCAATTTAATATATTCTTCCTGGTCTTTAAAAGAACTATTTTGGTGTATGTTTGACAGTATATAATGCGCTTACTAAATATTTTTTAATAATTCTTAAGTTTGTAGTACAAAAAAAAAATGTAGTGAAAGCTTATGAGATCTTAAGTTAACCAAATTCATTAAAGCTTTTTTTCCCCTTAATAATTCAAAATTGCATTCGAATTTACAAAACACAACTTTTATTTTAATATATAATAAAAAATACAGAAACACAACAATTTATTCAAAAAAATTTAGGGATAATTTGTAGGAACCAAATAAAATAACGTAATAGTACCTTTTAAACACCAGAAATCATAAGAAAAAAAAATAACATCGGCATTTAAAACATATTATTAGCATTAACATATAATATTATAAACGTGCTTCATATATATGTAATGGCGATTGCAAAATGAAGCTATTTCCTTCGCCCCTAACTGCCGGATTTCAAAAAATATGCATAGCAGTTTCAAAAAATCAAAAATATTTAACCAAATTCATCAAAAATCTTTTTCTGACACTCAAATCAGCATTGCACTATATACAGGAACTTATTTCACTCCAGGGCTCTGTCTGAAGAACATGCCCTATTTATCATTACTGTTTGAATATGGAAAAAAAAAATAATGCGAGTTTGTACAGAATATCAGAACGGCTCTGTTAGATAGTTTGATCTTGCTGCAGTTATTTATGCGGAAGCATCCCTTCCAAGTACGCAGCTCGTCTGTCCAGGTCCTAATCATTTGCTTTTAATTGACACTGAATTGAAGTATTCCCCGCCAGCAAATGGCAGTGTTTTGACTGGCTGCCTGACCTTAAATTCTCAAGACGTCTCGGCTTAAACAGGGAAGGGTTCACCATTTTGTTTATGAAATGTCACATTTTGTTTTCCTACAGGCAATATGTGTATCGTCACTTATGAAATAAAGATGTCTTACATTGACCATACGAGGGCAAATCTATAAATTGTCTGATGGAAAAGGTTAGTAGTCTTTAAGTCAGTATAAAGTATCTTCGAATGAAATGTTTACATATTCCTTTCATAATATTAATGTTAATGTGTGTGTGGTATCATATATTCATGATATTAATTGCTAAATAAATTAATTAAAGAAGACATTATTTTAAAGGGGTCACTTCATGCAGCATTTATCCTATCTCTATAATGTTAGTAAATTATAGTTTTAAAAAAACTAAAAACCACCCTTTTATAGTTAGTCGTATTAAGTTGTAACTTGGTCACACACACACCAAATCTGGAAATGGGATCTGAAATTAGTCGCCAGATGCGGGATGGGATCTGAAAATGGGAAGTCGTTAATCCTGATTATCCTGATCAGGACAATGGAACAAAATTATTAAATTATTCTATTGTCATCTGTCCTGGACAAGTGAGCAAAATTTCGAATTAATCGGACCTTTTAAAATGGGTAAAAATTTAATTCAAAGGTGTTACGTACAAGAGAAGCTTATAAAAGGGATTTTAAAAAATATTAAAAAAATTTTTTAATGTATTCATTGTATTATTAATATTATTTTAGTGGGAACACATTTTTTTAAAGAAAACTTCAATAGTTTTTTCCGAAAAATTCATTTGGGGAGTAACATGGGAAATGCTTCCAAACAATACAAATTCTTATACATTTTAACTCCAAAATTTTTTTTTGAATAACTGCTTTGACACATATATATAAACAAACCTTTCTTAAAATATTTATTTATATAGTACTAAAGTACGTGTTAAGTCTTAAAGTTATAAGATAAGTAGAACTTTCAAAAATGCGCTCATTTTGTGTTATAATTTTCACTTTTGAGAAATAAAGATTCAAATTAACCATTTTTTACCTTTAAGTAATGCGTACTAGAACCATAGTTTAGAATGTGTGATAAAAAACTTCTATTTTGGCAATAGTCAAAATTTAAACTACATGAGAAGCAAAAGGAGTCATAGTTTATTATCCACTCTAAAAATTGAAAAATAAATTTTTTCACTGATCTTTGAGTGAAGTGACCCCTTTAAAACTTTTTAGAATTCCTTTCATAATTAAAATTGCCTTTTAGTTGAAGTATATTTGGAACTGATTGTTGAAGGGAATATTGTGGCCGCGGTATCGCTGAACACCCGTCGTGTAGGGGGAGGGCAATGCACGCTAAATCTGTCTATGCTCAAACGTCTTCCCTTTGGTGTGGTGCGGAAGTTAGGAGAAAGGAGGTGCCAGCTCAGGTGTCGTCCAGGTCACTTGACCATGGTTCAAAATAACGAGGTCCGTCACCAAAAGCCCTCATGTAGCTGAACAGTGCGACGTTAATATTCACTCACTCAGTGAATATAAAGAATTGTTAGTTTTTAAAAGAAATAAAACTAAAAAAATTTAATATTATTTAAGATATTTTAAGAGAGCCGATTTAATTATTTTGTTATGAAGAATATATTAAGTACAATTGATATACTACAGGGGTGGACTGACTTTTCCAACGTAAAGGTTACTTGTAATTTATTCAAGGGCTTGCGGTCTACCCAGTGGCATAAGTTGGTGAGCTAAAAAGAGGTCTGCACAATATTTATTTTATAAATCTAAAAATAATAAGTATGGAATATATCTACTTACCTGCATAACTACAATGAAAAAAGGCTACTCTTTTATAACCGCGTTTAAGACAAAATGCAAGATACAAACATTTTCCAGTCCAGCTGGCCTCGATGTTCCATAAATATATTTCTTTTAGTATGTTCTTCTCTGGCGGTCACCTCCAAATGTTTTGAGGTTCCACCGGTCGATCGCGATCGACTTAATGCCTAACCCTGATATATTGAAACACCTAAGCTTTATTTACATCTTTCTAACCTTTGATTTCAAACAAAGGATTGATAAAATAGATGATACATGTAGTGGCCTATAAAAATTTCAAATACTCATACAATTTTGATTGCTTGACGTTCGTTGTACATTTAATTTGATTGTTATTTTACAAGATAAATAAGCTCATTTAATTATTACTACAATAATTTATCCACTTTAAAATTGAATTCTTGTTCTAAATACACGAGTCTCTTTTACCTGTTCGCTTGAAGATAATAAATAATAATAATGTATTAATAAAATTAAAGAAGCAAGCAAGACTTCAAATTTCATTTAATAATATTGATAGCACGCTTAAATATATAACATGCTTCGTCGTATCTAAAATATTTCTCAATAAAATTTAAATTTTAAAATATTTAGTATATTTTAAAATAAAAGAAACGGAAATATAAAATTTTCTTCAATTTTATGTTAATTTTAAAAAAACACACTCAGCAATTTCTTTATTAAAACTCGGTTTGTTTCATTCAGTAATTTATGGAACTGCAAGCCTATCATTCGTAAGCCCATTAAATATTTTAGAAAACGTCATATATGCTAAAATCAGTTCTAAAATGTTTGTGGAAAAAATATTGCAACGAAAATATAATTTTTCATTTTACGTGCAGTACATATCCTTTCAAACCGTGCCTTCTAAAGCCATGTTCACGTATTGTAGAAATTTAAAATGGATACAAATTTTTGGATGATTCTCGTGAATTTTAAAATTAAATTTTAGCTACATAAAATGATTTAGGTTTCTGACAGTGTGAAATAAGTTACCTATTAGTCCTAATTTTTTTTAATATTTGAAAATGCTGGAACAACAATTGTTCAACTCTTGCCAATTAATGGTTGCATGAGCCAAATCAGTTAAAAAATAAGTAGAAATGAAATAAAAGTATAGAACATTATATATTGTAAGATAATTGTTAATTTTTAAGATGAGAAAGTTTCATAATTCCCTATTTAAGTATTTGTAATTTATTATTTTGCATTTTATGTTAACTAACTGAATTTATTTTTTAACTTGTAAATCTGGAAACAATTTCTTTGTAACGTTTTTCTTTTGCTGGATTGGCAACAGTCCGATTGTTGACATCAGCTTAGTTGCAACGTTTTTACTTTAGCTGCTACTAAGCCTAACGGATAAAAGTGTTCTATTCAATTTTATGTAATTTTCTGTTCTTAAACTATAAAAAATCAAACGCTCGTTGCAAAAATATTAATATAAAATTTAAAAATCTTCTTTTTCGCTTGAAAAGACTTCCGTTATTATCAATGTAGGAGTACAGTTATGAAATATATCCGTAATACATAATTAAGTACTCATAAATCCTTTTAGGGGTACACATTTTTCCAATGCGCATTGCTTCGAGATTCACGGTATAACCAATCAACTCTTGGTTCTTTCTTCAAACAATTGTCAATGTCATTTACGAATTTATTCTACTAAGCTTACGCCCGACCTCGTTCTATAAATTACAAAATCTAATTTCACGCAAACTCATCATCTGTGGTTCTATTTTTCATACAAACAAAAGCTCGGGTTGGACCCTGCACGAAAAGATTTTTTCCTTTTATAAGATTTAAGCCTTTAGTCAATGCTATTCTTACAGAAATAAACGTATCGAAATCGAAAGATGGACTTTAAGCCTAAAGATTAATCATGAAAGTGATTCTTTAAGAATTAGAGCACACACTTCTTGGTTGGCAAACGTGAGACAATGATTGATAATCCTATTTTGGGTTGTGTTTGAGCTGCAGAACAATTGATAAAGAAGTCATTGAATTTTAAATGGTGTGTTTCATCTATTTCATTTTCCCCCGTAAAACTTTTTGTTATAGTTTCTGAGCTCGAATTTCTAATTTAGAACGTTATCTTATTGTCTCGTGACGAAGTCTACTACATGTTATTCGAAGTTTTATTGATGGAACAATTGCGCGAATTAGGCTTTCTTATTTTTAATTTTTTTTAACTAATTTACAAAGCAAGAAATTTTACGTTAAAATATTTGAACAGCTAGGGGGACATCTTATTAAGATGATATTGTTACAAATTTGCTAGGGTGTGAAAGCAGCCGACGACTTTAATTATTAGAATAATAACAAATTTATTAATGGACGAGGGCAAATAAATGGCTACGAAGATAAATCGACAAATGTGCACAAAAATTATTACTACAGGTTTACAGTATTGAAAATCGTATATATTCGTTAATAACAAACTTTATAATGCTCCAGAAAAGGCTCGCTAGAACAGATCCACAAGCAGGTACTCAATATATCTCTCTTATTGCAGTTAACAAGACTATATATATATATATATATATATATATATAAATAAACTCTGATCTCGACTGACTCGACTTTTGTCCCAATGATCCCTCATACAATCTCATGGAAATTTTCAGAAGGATGGATCCCAGAGACTTCTCGATGTTTCCTTGGCTATATCTTTTTTGGCCAAATTTGTCATGAATGGTGACAGATTCACTAATCTGGTAACCGTAGTCACATCTTCTTGGGTTGGCGTTTTCTTATTTTTTAAATTCATCCTGGGAAGCGAACGTTTCCTGCGAAACTTCCATTTTCCTCTAGCATTGCATTACTGCAAAGAAAACAATATTTCTCGTACGTTTCAATATGTATATAGGAAATACTCTTTTTGCAAATTAAAATATACATGATCTTTGATATTACTAGTCTTACATTATAAAGATGGATATTGAATATATAACCTTAGATTTACGATTTTAGACGAATCCCTGAATGATACAAAAAGGAGGAATTATCTTGAAATTAAACTGATGAAATTAGCTTTTAAATAAGACTCCAACAGTAAACTTATATTACCCTTCATAATGTATAGGAAGAAATAATATATAATCCTGAGAGATAATTAGAAATTGAAACAAGAAAAACTTCAATTCTGAGTGTTATTAATTATCAAGATTAAGATGTGATTAAGTACATAGGAAAAATAAAAAAAAAAGGAAGTGGATATTTTTAGATAAATAATTATAAAAAAAAGATGAAAAAAGTAGTTTATTGTACACTTAATAATACAAGAAAAGTTTTATGATTAAACTGAGTGGATATTAACGTTACACTGTAAAGCAACATGAAAGCTATTGGTGACGGACCTCGTAATATTGAGCCTAGGTCAACTAACGAGGACAATACCTGTGATCAGGCACTTCCCTCTCCAAACTTCCACACCACGCCAACAGGAGGAGTTTCAGCCTTGACAGACTAAACGTGCAACAGACTTTTCACACAGTGGGTCTTCAATCGTGCTATGACTTGAACTCCTGACATGCCAAACACGAGTTCGTGACTATAACCATTAGGCTACTACTACCACATTATAATTGAAGAAGAAATGGGTAAATACAGAATTTTGGAAAGCAAAATAGAAATTTTTTTTGAGCTGTTGATTGATTGATAATCAATCAGTTGTTATGGATCAATTAATTGTGCGACGTCACTAATTACTAACGTCACATTTCGAGATTATTGGAGATATAGATCTAGCAAAACTTTAAACTGCGGTGAAGAGATGAGAGAACGACACCTTATTCTCCAAAATTCTGAACCACTCCACTATAAGACTTGACAGATTTCACGTAGATCAGCCTTTCAACACGACGGTCTGGGGAAAGGAAACTCAAAAGAAACAATACCGGCTAAGAGTTCGAGATCATATCTTTCGATTACCACGGCTGTAAGCAGAAAAATGAGAAAAAAATTGATATTTGCTAAACGAAACTGGGGACGACAATATTATACTTATATGGACAAAAAGAGCAGCTATGGGAAAGGGAGAGCTGAAACTTATTTGAAGTTACTGTGCTTCCGAAATAAATTTTTCATGATGCAATAGTTCAGTGTTTCTCAAAGTGTGGTACGCGTACCCCCAGGGGTATGGGAAGAGTTTGTGGGGGGGGGAGGGGAGGCTACGCGTTACACCGGTGTTTGGTGGGGATATGCACCGCAAAAGTGCTTAGATGCGCCTAATTCTACGTTCTCATTTTCATGCCTAATTCTACGTTCAATTCAAAACAATTTCATCCTTCTCGTTAATCCAAATAAATGTTATTTATAATTTAAGTTTTATTTATATTTTTTTAAAATAAATTTATTTGCAAAACTCCTTCTGCTCTACATTGCATTACATGAGGTTTACAGACGTAAGTAATAACATCATTATAAAATTTAAAACAAAATTAAAAATACATTTAAAAAAAATATAAAATAAAAGGAATGGAGAAAATACACAAATATAAAGAAAGAAGTATCTCTCTATATAAAACTTTAAAAATCTATACAGTAAACAAATTTTCTTAAGACATTAAGGCTTTCAGTACAATTGACCAACAAAAACAAAACAGGTGGCTGGGAAATACCTAAACGTTTCAATTCCTTTTTCAAATTTTCTCTTTTACAAAAATATAGGTTACAATACAACAATACATGTTCCGTGGTTTCAGCATCTAGACCACAAGAACAAATATCATTACCAATTAAATTAAACCTAGATAAATAGCTCTTAAAATTTCCATGTCCTGTTAGAATCTGAGATAACTTAAAATCAGTAACAAATTTCTTACATTTTAGCCGTTGATAAATGGTCGGAAAAACCTTTTTAGTCCACAAAGCTTTAGGTGAAGCCAAGAGTTCGGTGTTCCAGGCGGAAACAGTTATTTCCCAAGCTAAATGCTTCCAGTGGGAAAATGGCACAGATCTCGAAAGGTTCATATCTTGGCAAGTTGCCTCTTTGGCCAACTGGTCCGCTCTATCATTGCCGAGATTTCCATTATGGCCCCGAACATAAGAAAAGTGGATGTTACAGTCTTCAAGGTTGTACATTATAGACTCCACAACAGGTTTTTCTGTAGAATTTACATTGCGCAAAGAATGTACTGAAAAATTAATAATTTTAATATTTTTTTTTATTATTATTATTATTTTGTACATGTCACAAAAAAAAGAAAAAATAAATAAATTTATTTTGATTGTTATTAAAATACATCCATTTAATTTGACGAGGGGTACTCAGTGTTACGAAAATTATAAAAGGGGTACACATATGTCAAAAGTTTGGTAAACATTGCAATAATTCAATGTTTCAAAAATGATTATAAAATGTATGAATTATATTAACTGCATATTCATAGAATTGCATATTCACAGTGACTAAACATGACGTAGTAACAAAATAATAAAAAGTTAAAATAAAGGGCGAGCAAAATAATTATTAAGACTGGAAAAAATACAATTCTGAAAAATAAGTTTATATTTGTTGTGTCATTTATAGATTCAAGGTCACATTAGATAGCAAAAGAATTAATATTTATTTTGTGACATTGAATGCTCATTTATAAAAAAAATTGTGATTACCAACTTCTCTTCGTAAAACTTATATAATATTCAGACATCTCAAAATATATATGCGAAAAGGTTACAAAAAATCTGAATATAGTACTATATACAATATCAGTTCTTTTGTGAAAGTATCATATTTACTGTCTCTTTTAGCAATACATGTAAAACATAATTTCTGGACCTGACAACTATTTAAAAGGAAACAAAGCTTCAAACAAGTTTATTAAGTTACTGTAACGAAGAATATAGCTTTCAACTGAGAAACTGAATAAATATTTGTTGTTGTTTTTTTACTTACAGAATTTTTTATTTATCATAAATGTAAATTAAAAAATATATATAGAACGAATTTCATGGTCAAGTTGAAAGATGATTGATCAACTTTTTTACACAGATGAAGGGAAATCTTTGCCTACAGCTGTTTATTGTGTTGCGCAGTTATCCTTCTCTTCTATAAATTTTTTTATTTAATTTTTATAGAAGAAATGTGTCACCTCCTTTTTGAATGAAGAGTTCAGCGAATTATTTTTTTTATTTTTATATGTTTTTGGTATGAAAATGGTCTTTTATTTAACAGAAGATAGTTGCTCACAACTTAGTTTTAAGGATTAAACCATATATATTTGTTATTGTTTACTATTGTTAACAGAGATTTAAGGGAACATAATACGATTTATACGCAAAAATTTTTAATTTCAAGATTTTCAAAATTTTTTTGGTTGTCTCCTATGTGTGTATACTATGTAAAACAGATTTTGTGCTCACAAAATTTCATAAAAAGTTAGCCATTTAATTTTTTAAGGAAAAAGTGAAGTGATTTTAAAATGCGACTCCTACAAAAATTTACATACACGCATGAAATTTGTGTGATTTACAAGTACGTCAAACTACGTATAACAAAAGTTGGTATGGGTTTTGAGATAACATGATTGGTATTCGTACAATACTTCTTTTTATGAATGTTTATTGAAAATTCCTTAAAAAGTGTATAAATTCCGAGTTCAATTACTCTTTAAAAAAATAAATATTGCTTTGTTCAAAAATGCATACAACTTTTGTTACATGTACTATTAGCAATAGGTAAAAAAAGACTCGAAGCATTAAACTCAATAAAAAAACAGCCCTGGCATTTTAAATGAAGACAAACTAGTTAGTTTATCTTTCTGAGATAAGTAAGTTTAAAGTTTTGATTTTTTTTTCCATATGGATGTAATAAAAACGAACGTAAAAGCTGTCATAAATCTGCGTTTTTTAAGTTTAGAACTTTCAAACTTTGTGAGGTTATAGAAAAATATATAGTATAATTTAGTATAAATAATATAGTATAAAGTATAATTTAGGCTAAATAAATAAAATTTGATTTTTTAACAGATTTTTGTCAATTGAATCGTACTGTGCCCTCTTAGTAAATTTTTCAATTTCTTTATTACTATTTGGGGCGAAATAATGCAAGTAAATTAAAGAAATTCATGTTTTTAAAGTTCATTTTTTTCCTGTAAATTCATAAACAAAATCATGTTCAAGAATTGGGCATTCTAATAATATATAACTTTGTAAACTAGAATTTTTGAGCCCTAAGCCTTAAAAAGGGGAAAACCACAATATTAAAAAGCACTTTAATCTCTAATCCAACTTCAAACAATTTAATGATAAAACTGCAAAAATAATTTTTAAAGATAACTTAAAATACGATTTTTATTAACGCTTCAAAAATTAATTTAGAAGGACGAAAGCGAAAAAATTAGTTAATGTTATCTTAAATATCGAAGGTAAAATTTTAAGAACAAAGGACGAGAAATTATATAACTGGTACCTATACAAGAAACAAAATGTTACTGGAAGTTAGGCAACAGTTGTAAAATTAATAGCATATTAATATATGACATATTATGTATTTCACAGCCGTTATGTTGTTTCTAATGCCATACGATCGACGGTGTCAGATCGAGGCCTAGAAAATCCATCGTGACAAGGGGCTAGATTACGTCTTTCGTTATCCGCAGCTTTGAGCATCATACAGATGACAGTACGTTTTGGCTCCGTTCCACCCCAATTTTGAGAGAAACCATCCTGAGGGTGTGATCAGGGACTCTCCAGTTATCTCCCCATACCACCGACCTCTCGAGAGGATTTTTAGCTGGAAGAATATTCAGAGTGTCTTCATGTCGGGCAAGCACTGTACATTTACAAATGCCTTCTCCGGGATTCGAACCATGGTCCTACGGCATAGCAGTCAGCATCATTAATCACTGTACCATCTGGAAGGGCTCATGACCATTATTATGATTATATGAAAAAAAAATTTGGAAACATTTTCCCTTCAAATTTAATTAATTTACTAAAAGGCAAAACTTATATCCATTATTTTTTTCCATTCTTGTAAGAAACATAGAACAATTCTCAAACTTCTGTTCTTCCTGTTTTGAAAAAAGGGAATTCAAATTATAAAAATAATTTCTGAACAATTTTTGTAGTGTCATTTGCTCACAGAACTAGGAAAAATGAAATATATACATATATGAATACTCTAAACACATTTAAAAACTGGGCCAGAGATTAAAAATAATCAAATTCTCAAAACAAATTTAAAACCAGGCCCAACTTTTTTCAATCGTAAATTCTCAATCCGTATCTTCCTTATCATTTAAAAGCGATAAAAAACAAACTCTCACATCTCTCAAGATATCTATCATATTTTATATATTTAGAATTCTGCAAGCACTTTGCTTTCGATGTTTATTAAAATCACCCATGCGTCTATAATACCAAGGAAGTTCCTATTCTAATTGCGAAATATAATGGTTGTTTTTCCCCCGGAAACAATGAAATACAACGGTTAAAAAAAAGCAAAAGTAAACAAATGCGTTATCATACGTTGAAGAGCAGAAATCATATATAAATAATTGCTCCAGTACTCGCGCGCGCGCAGAAAAACTCTTTTTTATCTTCTAATTCTTCTAAGCCGTGACCTATTAACACAGCCTAAGTTCTTTTTTGTTGATTTTCTATAACTCCTTTCATGCATTTCTATGAAGAGATGGTGTTGCGTTTTTGAATTATGTCAGGGCTAACCGTATAATTATTTCAAAAATAGGCATTCAAGATATTAATCTCCATACTGTAAGAATATATTTTTAAAATAAAAATACGAATTTTTGAAGAAACATGAAATGTTTTGCTTTAAAGGAACATTTAGGAATGAAATGTGTATTATATACCATTTCAGCGTTACCCAACCGGTGTCTATTAGAAGCTTTGAAGGGGTACATAAGAGAAAAAAAAATCGAGATTTCCTAATATTAACTAAGGCTTTTATGATAATTTTTTTTATAATAATTAAATAATATATTGACGTAGAAAAGTCTGGAAAATTCGCGGTTAAAAGATAATTGTGTTTTCTTAAATTTTCTTTTTGTCAACGAAAAAAATTATCCATAGCAAATTCTGCTTCAGTATCAATTAAAATCTATAAATTTACTACTATACACTACAGTCAATTTTGCAATCGTAAATTGCAAACTTTATCGTAATTCACGATTTTTATTCTACATTGGAATTTTTAATAATAATCATTTACAATACAAATATATATTTCATTTAGATATATTTGAATAATTTAATTATAGCTTTTAATTATGCTACAAATAAATATTTCATTTAGGAATAATCAATTATGAGTTTTCCTAACATGCAGCTGCAAGGGCGGCTTTCTTATGCAGGTAGTCCTACTCCGTTCATATCCACACGTGCACCCCTAAAATATTGCGGGGTCTTTTCATCTTTCGCCGACAACCGATGATCGTGAGAAACACAACAGCTGGATTCCACACATGCGGGGCAGAGCTTCGTTTTTAATTCAAGGAGTAAGAAGCGACCGCCCCCACCCTAAGAGAATGGAAAGAGAATTCGTTTGGAAACACTCGAAAGAGTGGTTGTGGTTGCCTCTTCCTTCACAAATAACACACTCTGTAGAATGGAAATACTCACACTGGTTTAAATAACCTGTAATCAAATGTCCATATTGTAATTAATAGCTGTAGGCGTAATAAACCAATAATTTAATATCTTAAGTCTCAAAGCTACAACGTATATTGTAGACAACATACTTAAAGTTAGGATTCAGGGCATTCAGTAAGGATTTCAACCACATAGATTAGGAACCCCTTATTTTAATAAATTTAATTTAATTTAATCTTAGTTTATTAGAATGTAGCCTTATTGGACGGGTTTCAAAACTATGCTTCCTTAAATGTAACAAAAATATTTTTTTTTATAAATGAATATAATTCCCACACACATCTTTGCAGATCTACAGATTGCATATTTTCCAGAGAAACATTTCTAAATATTTTAGCGTGTCCACGGTAGCCAAGTAGTCATGTTCGCAAACTCGTTGTCAGGTTGGGGGTGCGAGTGTTGGTACTACTGAAAACACGTCACATAGAGGAGCTTAATCTAGACAACGCGCTTTAAATCTAACACCAAAAATCTAGACGTCGATATTCTTTTTTTAAAAAAAAAATACGAATAGTTTTATCAATGTACCGTATCTACTGGAATCTAAGCCACACTATTTTTCCCATGTTAATACTTCTGAAAATCGGGTGCGGCTTAGAATCGAAGGCAAAACATTTGTTGGATGGGCAAAATTGAATTTCCATCCCTTTCAAAAGGAAAAACGTAACCGTCCATTCTGGTCACTTGCATCGAGCACTTTTACATTCCGCAGTTTATCTTCAGTATTCAGTCTATCCTAAGCATCGTTGTCTTCTCGTATTTAGGAATTTTTTTTTTTGTATATGCTTTTTCTTTTAATCACCTAAACATCAAAGATATCGGTAACAGCACCAAGACGAGAACACTATGACACAAGTTTGAAAAAGGAGACAATTTTATATGCAGAAAAAAATGGCAACACAGCCGAGATCACTGAAAATTTGACACGGATGAAACAAATGTACATCGATGGCGTAAAACAATAATATAATTTTTGCTTCTAAGTTGTCAGCAGTCTGATTCTGTTACATTATTCTTTATTCATTTTTGTAAAAAAATGTTGCATTGGACGGCACGGATGGAAAATGGCGGCGCCGGCACCAATTCCGAAGTCAGCTGCGACAATAGGAGTGACGAATCATTTTCGAAACATGATACTGATTATAGGTTCATGTATGTATTTGAGAGTTTTTAATACTGGTAAAATAAATTAATTATTCACATCTTATAATTTCTCTCATTGAAATTTTTTTAAAAAAATTTCTTAAGTATCGGATATTGATGAACCTTTTACAGAATTTTTTTTTTCCCCTCAAAAACGTGTATAGAATTGGGGGGGTGGCTTAGAATTGATGACAACTTTTTTCACAAAATCATTTTGAGAATTTGAGGTGCAGTTTAGATTCGAGTAAATACGGTAGTTCCAGACTTCTAATTTCTTAACACCTTGATTTTTTCATAAACTGCCATGCTATTACCTTATTTTTTTCTCTTTCATAGTTGAATCAGCTTGTTCAAACAGGGAGTACTTTTTTCAAAATGAAATATTAAACATATATTTACCATATTAAAAATTCATCTAATAATAAGAAAAAAAATTTTAAAAAAACAATCACTATGAAACCTATACTTTTTAACCATTTCGAAGTCATTTGTTCCAACCGAAAACATTTTTAAATCGATACGCACAATATTGAAACTTCAGTAACAACAAAATAATAATAAAAAAGCCTTTTAGAATTTTGTTTCGTCACGTGGTCGCACTCCTTTTTTTCAATGACATCTATATTCATTTATTACGTACGGTTTTGCTTGGTTGACCAGTTACGAGAACTTAATATCTCTAATACTACCTTGTGCTCCGAAGGCAATATTCAAAATAAATAATAACATATTACACCATATATGATGTTTTTTCTAATGAATTTTGCTCGAATATTCTTAAATAAAGTGAGGTCGACCGGAATTCACCATCCATTAAAATTAAATAACCGTATCCACGAATCTTATTTTTTTCAATCTGTATTTAATCTGGTATCAGGTGTTACAGAAGACTTAAATGACTACCTCCACAGGTTTAGATGTGGAATTTTATTTATTTATTTATTTTTTCTTTTTCCACTCTTCTATTCTGGGAACCGGAAGTCACATTCGATTCACGTGACTTAAGGCGCGTGCAGATGGTACACCTTCAGGGATAGGGGGGAAAAGAAAAAAAGGGTTCGCCTAGGTCAGAAAGAATACAACTTGACTCCGGGCTAATATTTGGGATTTCTCATCAGGCGTTTTTGTCCGTGACATTGAAACAAAACGAAAACACAAAGAATACCAATAGTTGAAATGTGGGTCACCGTTCCAACCGCCAAAGTATTAAATTGCATCTAATTAATCGGCTTTTTTCGTACATATAAACCCATTCGATATTCTGGACAGTGATTTCTACGCATCGATGTTGAATCTTCCGTATACCAGAATGCAAATGAGATTTTTTACGAATTTGTATTCCGCTCAAGTTGATATATTCAGTGATATAACACTTTTCTTCCATATAATCCAATGCTCGCCACAAAGTATTTCTTTGGGGCTTTTCTTTTTGTTTAGGCTTATCACTTTTAAGAACATTTGTAAGGAAGATAGAACTATATCTGGTAAAAAAAAAATAACATTATTATACACTGCACAAGCGGACCCAGAGATCTCTTAAGAAGAGATATAAGCTTACAAATCGGAGAGAATACCCAGGATGCCAAGTATAAACATTGTATTTTAAGCATTGTGTTAATGTACTTATTTCCAGATGTTGCAAAGAACCAGTATTATATCTTGTTTCTTATCAGCAATTCAAACAAGTAAGTAATCTCATAGAGTCTATGACATAGACCAGTGATATTCAATCTGTGGCCCGCCGGCCTGTTCTGAGTAACCCGGTCAGGGCCCATTGCACTAAGAAATTCAATTACCAACAATTTACCAAAAAATTAGCAGAAATTCCATCACTCAAGCAATCAAATATATCAATTTTGCTATCAATTTGTGTTTTTAAGGTATCCGACTAGGTTCAGAACCGCGATTTTGCAAAAGCAAATAAATGGATAATATTCATGATATTTAGTGTCACTTGGATTAGAAAATGTATATAAAAATGTTTTAAGAATAGCATTACAATAAAAAATTATTTAAGTACAATATCTTGACAAAAAATGAACATAGAACGACCCATTTTCAAAATATTCTCCTTTTGTGAAAAATGCTTCTATTATAATAATATTTTGCCTGTACATAGCTCAAACCTCTCTACAGAGGCTCAGCTAGAGTTTTTGAAATAGATAACTTAGAAGTGGATTTATCCATGTCTTACGACAACAGAGGGGAGACATTTTAAGAGAAAAACACCGATAATTATTTCAATGGTTTGTAACTCTGAAAATAATGTGAATTTTTCAAAAATCATAGTTGAGCCTCTGTACAGAAGTCTGAGCTATATACAAGCAAAATATTATTATAATAGAAGCATTTTTCACAAAAAGGAGAACATTTTGAAAAAAAGGTTATTCTAAGTTAATTTTTTGCCGAAATAGTGTATTTAAATAATTTTTTTTTGTCAAAAAATGTTCTTAAGACAATTTTATACATGTATTCTAATCTAAGTGACACTAAATATCATGAAAATTATCCATTTGTGCGCTTTCTTAAAATCACGGTTCCGAACGTAGTCGGATACCTTAATAGCAGAAGGTAAGCAAGAGACCTGGTCATAGATGAAAGGAAATAGAAGTTATTCCATAACTCAGTAAAAAAAGGCATAAAAATAGATATTTGTATGTGTATGTTTGATCGAAAAGTTAATATGTTATTAAAATAAAAGCTTAAAACGAGTTTTAATATTTTGATCAATTTTGTTTTATCGAATGTTGAGTTTGTCTTATAGTGTGTTTGTTCCATTATCCGCATGTTGCGGCCCGCATGAAATGCTTGTCATGTGTATGCGGCCCTCGTGAAATACCTGTCATGTGTAAGCGGCCCGGCGGGAAAAAAGGTTGAGTACCCTTGACATAGACGATTCATTTAGGTCGGACCTGAGTTCTCTGTAGTATGAGGGGTAACTGAAGGAAGATATGTTTTTAAAATTCTACAGCTTTTACTTAAGTCAATTCAAAATCTAATGCGGTTGCAATCACATAATGGGAGCGAGTTGACCCTAATTATTATTAATAATAATAAATTTTACTTTTCTCGTGAGTAGATGATATGCCACTGCTTTCTTCTGGCGTAAAGTACTTATATCTTTTTATAAATCTAAAATACCAAGATGGTGATCTAAAATTCATTATTACCGTAAAATACGGCGTATAACGCGCACCCTCTTTTTTACGAAGAAACCCGGAATGTACGTGTGCAATGCTCTGTTTTGAAATAATTTATTCCAGATATTATTCCAAGCTTTAGAAAAAAAAAATATAGTATACTCTGCAACCCTTTAAGTTCATAAGAGGAATGTCGTTTCTTTTAAGGTTGTTTTCGGTAAAAGTTCGAGGGCCTGAACTAAACGCGGAGCACAATTTCAGACAGAAAAATGCCTCAATTTTAATGAAAATTTGCAACATTATAACTCATACATCTGTTAACAATATAGCGTTTCTAAAATTTCAAATTTTTCCGTGAATACTATTTTTTTTCATTTTAACACGTAAAAGGACAGCTCATTTAACATTACGGTATCGGAGAAAAAGCGCGAAACACATTTCATACAAGAAAAAATGGCTCAACTCGGTCAAAAATGTGAAGTATGATAAAATATGTTGTTCTCTAAGGGATAGTGAAACCAAAGTATAATATTAATTTTTCATTTCTTTTATATCTGAAAAAATGTACCTAATTCGGGTCCTATATTCTTTAACATTAACCGAAGATAGCCTTAAATAAACAGTATTTTGATCTATTTAGAAGTTTAATTTTTTTCTACGGTCAACTATTTTTTATTTTTAAAGAGCTCTCTTTTATATCCGGGATATAACTCGCACCTGTAAATTTTGATCTTATTCTTTGTGTTAAAAGTGCGCGTTATACGCCGTATTTTACGGATTTTTAGCCTCAATAAATATTGTTATCGTAAATACAAATATTTTTTTTTATTTCGCTGGGTTTGGTTTTCCTTTGTAATTTTTAATTCGGGTCATTTTTCAAGTGTAAAAAGAATATTTGCGAGTATTTTTCATAGTAATTTTAATAACTGTTCATGTTTTCATCACTCGCGAACAATTTTTACTGTTGGTGGTGAACCAAAAATATCTTTCTACAGTTCTGCTTCCATATTGTTTTGGATATTTTTTCATGACATTTACGTTATAATCCACCTTACATTAAACTCTTGTGTGTGTGTGTTTGTTTTATATATTCGTTTTTTTTTTTTCGCTTTCTAATTTTAGAATCAAAATGCAACGATTTATAAAATTTAAATTGATCTACATATTAGTTGTTGGAAAATACAAATGTGTTTACAGGTTAATAATTCCTCACGCTTATAAACAAAGAGAGTAAATCGGTTATTTTTTCAAATGGCTTCTGATGACTTGTAGTGTCCAAATGTGTTTACTGAGCATGATGACGCACATGTTATTCTCAGTTTTTTTCCCTGCATACCTACCTTCACTGGCATTCTGTTCTAACTTAAGTAACATATTGTGCCAACAATTGAACTTCCCCGATAGCTTTGATATATAGTAGGACGTCGTTTATCCGAACGTTTATTATCAGGACCAGTTTTTTTTTTTTTTTTTTTTTTGTCAACTACACGTACTGTATATGAAAATGCATGGAATAAGCTATGGCCAGATTTAGAAGACAAAAAAAAGACTTCAATGCCGACCACGGGGAGAAGAATACCGACTTTGTCCAATCAATCCCAGGATTTCAAGAGAATGCTATGAAGATGTAGAAACACCTGTATGGCATGCGATGCAGAAGACTTTGGATTTCAAATGCTAAATGAAGACGAGATTGGGACCTCCGTGCAAGAAGAATCCGACCATGTCGACGATGAAACGGATGAAGATGAGGACATCAACAACGAAAGTAGCAAGGCTCCATCAAATGCTGGCGCGTTTTCTGCGTTAGAGACAGCTATGGAGTGGTACGAACAACAATCAGAGTGCTGTCCTACTCAACTATTGTTGCTCAAGAGAATCAGAGACCTTGCAGCGAAAGAACGAAGATGTACAATGGTACAGCGAAAAATGTTATTATTTTCCACAATAAAGGTAAAATTGCGACATTTTGCACCTATTTTGCTTTTTCTTCCAGCACGTTTCCTGCATGTGATGATTTTCAATATTCGTATAGTGTCCAGTTTCATATACTGCTTGTATCGCATTCGGCTTTCGGTTATCCGAACAATCGCGTATCCGAACGATGTTCGGTCCCAATTGATTCGGATAAACGACGTTCTACTGTACTATAGTCATGCTACCCTCAAGGTTCTCAAATTAAACAATTTATTGAAAGAATTTCCCCTTAAGGAATAATCAGAATATTGAAGAGAACCCATTACAAATTGAAAACTTAAATGCCAGATTTTCAATCAGTTATAAAAGATTTTAATATTCATGTTTCACAGACTGGAATTATCGACTATTCTATTAAATAAGAAAGATAAATCTATGACGATTAAAATCAAATTCCTTCTACCTTTGATCTAAAACAAAAGTTTGCACTGTTAAAAATGTGAGTGCATAATATCTATTTCTCTAAACGTGACATATCAGCTAAATTATTTAATACAAAAGAACTCGAAATAAGAAATTATTTATAATGAGAAAATATGAAATTCTCTAATTGCGAGGAGTATGATTTCGAGTAATTCAATTAATCATTATTGCATAAACAGATAATTCTCAGGGTCTGAATGAATGAGGATTTTGTGTAACAATAGTTACAGCATACTATAGTAAAACAGTTGTAAAAAATTCATTTCTATATTCTTTGGTAATAAACCTTTTTACCATTTTTTAGTAATTTTTGAAAAAAAAATAATAAAATTGCTCAAATTTTTAATTAGAGAAATACAGCTGCTTCATTCCCCCTATGTTCTAAGCAATTTATTGAATACAAATACAAAAGTTACAAAATATCATTTGTGTCACGAATTCAGATTGATTACAATTATGAGAACATTGAAGCCCTGTGGCTGAATTGAATGAGTACCAAGTTTTTGCAGGGGAACTAAACATTGGGGGTTTCGCGTCAGACTTACCACCAGACTGGAACATCTGTTCATGCACCTCAATACCCAAGGTCACGAAAACTGAAATGGTCGCAGTAGGATTTAACCCTCTGTCGGTTGTTGCGCCACTGAAATCAGTTTATGAGAACATTGCGAAAAAATTGGGGCAATGAAGTTAAAAGAAAATTTTTTTAATTCAAATCTTCAACATAAAAAGTATTTAATAAATTCAACATAAAAAGTATTTAATAAATTTAAAATGGCATCCATGTTATATTCATTTCAGTGATAATATTTATGGTACCCTTTTTATGAACGGGCGAATATGATTTATAAATGTTTGGTTATAAATCAACCATTATTATAGCCAACTACATATTTCGATATATGTATGTATGCAAAACATGCATGTAAAATAAATCAGTTTACATTATTAAATTTACAGGTCTATGGAAGGTTTCTCTCTATTTACTCTATATATCATTTTTGAATATTGAGAAAACAGATATATTTGTGGTTCGAGAGATGAATGGCGACTTGCCAATCAGGGCCGCCGCTTCTAGGCTTAGACAAGCTAGGCACGTGCCTAGGGCGCAAAAGATTAGGGATGCCAAAAATTGGAGGGCGGAAAAAGAGAAAAAATTAAATTACAGCGAACGTACCACCGCTACGAAGATAGTAAAGCGATAACCGATGAAAAAGATGATAATTAACAACTTAAAAACAGTACATAACATAATGTATACTCTATACCAGGGGTGTCAAAGTCGCGGCCTGCGGACCCCATGCGGCCCACAACGAGGATTTTTGCGGCACAGCTAATATATTGGCACACAAAAATATGTATTAAAATATATCAAAATTTCTCCCGAAATAGGAAAAATAGTAGCAATGAAGAGATGTCAAGTGTCAGGACATACATATTAAATTTTTCTTGTTCTTTTATATACAAGTATGTTTCTTATAATGTATTATTCGAAATAAACTTGCGTTTCTATGAATTTTGATTTTCTTTGAGGTCCACCTTAAGTCAAACCTTGCTTATTTGGCCCAAGTCAGCCTTTGAGTTTGACACCTTTGTTCTATACTGTAATTGCAAACGATTTCATTAATTTACTGTTCTAATTTACAAAAGGGTGGGAGGGTGGTTCGTGATGCTGTAAGGTAAGAAATGAACAAGAGTGGCTAAACAATGCTACTATTCTTTCTTTACGGCTGTCGGTTGTCTGTCTGTGGCACAGCGAGTCCATAGGATAAGGGAAAGACTCTGCAAAGAACAAAAACAAAGAAGGGGAAAAGAGTAAGAATCAAAGAACCAAGAGCCACCCCGAACCAAACCTGGCAAAGGTAAGAACTGAAGGAGAGGGATGCTCTGGAAATAGTAGGGGGCGTAACAATTTAAAGTGCTTAGGGAGCCGGAGAGGTTAGAAACGGCCCTGTTGCCAATTAAACATCATACATTTAAATATTAAACATATCAATAAACTACTATTGTTTTAAGGCGCCTTTCTTAAATAAATCACCAGGAACACTCACTCTTTCTCTCACTCGCTCACTCATAAATGTATATATTATACATATACCACACGTATTCATTTTCTTACGTCAGATTTTATACTAGACACATATTTATTTTCTACATGCTTTCTTCCTACTTTCTGATTTATTTCCTTCCCCTGTATTTGTTCATAAATAAGAAAGCAAAAAAAAAGGGAACCACCTTAAAATATGTCATCAGCTTTATGAAATTTGCATGAAAAATCCTTCTTAACTTCACAGAGACTTTTAACCTTTTGAGCCATTTTTATTCTAGGCTTGTCCCACATTAACCACACCCACATGCCGTAAAAATTATATCTTTTAACATTCTCATAACTTTGCATCCATTAAAAAGTCCATAATTAAAGACGTACCGCTGAAGAAAAAAAAAAGGTACCGCTTCCGATTCTGACTTCTTTAAGAATACTGAACTGTGTGATTATGGTCCATTGATAACTCTATAGTATGAACAAATCATTATCATCCGCGTTTGAGAAATGAGTTTCAGAACTGGTACTTATTTACCATCGAACAATTGGTAGGAACGTTTTCGAAAAGGGTCATCTGCGCTCTACCCCTCTTCTACTGCGAAAAACTTCAGCGATTTGAAAAGGTACGCTTAAAATCCCACGAAGTGAACTGCCAGAAGCAAAATTGAAGAGAGTTTCTGAGAATCAGATGAATTGCAATTGATTTTTGGAGTGTCAATGCTCCATGATGATATGTGCATACAAGGGCAGGAAATTAAATGTTTCGTGCCTGGCTTCAGACTCTATCCAAAGGGGAAATTGAACCATAGCATCTTATTTTACATTCTAATTCAGCCACCTTTCCCCAGAGAATTTAATGGCCTCAGGAAGAAAAAATTAGTTTTATTTTCGGTGACCTTTGCTTTAATGATGAAAGCAAACAGCGTGTCGGAAACTGTGCACGCCTTCAATTTGACAGAAAGAAACTGCAATTAGAGGACTGGTCTTCCCCGAATTCGAAATAAAGTAGTTTCGTGTATTTGAAAGATTTCTTACGATAAAAAAATATAATTATTGTTTGTTCTAACATAAATTTGTTTCGTTGAATTAAAATGTCTTTAATTCAACAAGGTGGCTATCGGAAATTTTCAAGTTACCTTGTTTCTTTAGAATTATTTTGAAAATTTTATTTATTTTATCGCGAAGGAAGAAATTAAAATAGTTTGTTCGCGAATATATGTTTTTATAAACTCAATTGTATTTAATAATAATTTATTGGATGATACAGGTACACACAGACAAACTTCATGGGATGGGTTACATTTTTTTTTAAACAACGCAGACGAAAACACCGAGGCGTAATATTTATGCTAAGAATTAAAAATCTGTTATTCTATGGAGGGAGTTTAAACACCTAATTGGATGCCACCATTAGATGATATAAATTCCAACGCGTGTTTTTTTCCTTTTGAAAACAACAACAACAAAATTACCACACATTTCCGAATATAAGCTGATTCGTGTATAAACCGAGAGTACGTTTTTTCTTCAAAAATTTATCCTTAATTCAAAACCTATAAATAAGTCAAATCGAAAAATAAATAAATACTCTCATTTTTAACTATATCGTCACGAGGGTGGAAATGTTAGTATGGTAAAACGGGTGAAATATTTTCCTAACAAAATGCTGTTAAGTAAGATGACAAAGACTATAGTTTTATTTTTGATAATCCCTTTTGATAGTAACACATTTTTTTCTATTCATTTGTTATCTTGTACTCCATCTGCGTTAGCCAAGCTTTCTGTACCATTTTTTTTTTTAAATCGGAAAACGAGTGGGAAGAAAATTCGTGTAGGGCAAGTAATCGTCGACCTGTGTTTCATACCTTGGAAGGAAAATCGCCTCTTGATGAACATATGCATTCAGACATCCCAATGCGGAAATAAAAGTTATCGAACTACTCAGAAATTCGCATTCTGACACTACCTTTAAAAGATTTATGTGATTAAGGATTTATCCTTCTTCTCTTTTTTTAGAATTTAAGTTCAGCTCAAAATAATCCAAAAGTTAAAACTGCTTGTGCATTACCAATGAATAATAAATAAATGAATTGCGATTTTTTAAAACTATGTTTATCCCGAAATCAAGGGACCCTTTTATAAGCCGCGACCCCCTTACTTTAACTTTAAAAAAAAGTTCTAAAACGTCTCGTCTTATACATGGAAATATACGGTAGTAGCTTAGTAATACATAAACGAGTTTTGAAATTACAAACAATATAACAAGCATTTGGAAATATTTTCAATGAAAAAATAAGCAATAATATATGCATTTGTTTTTTAGTAAATTAACTTATCTTCTTGGCAACACAATTTTCGAGAAACATCTTTTAATAAAAACATAATTAATTAGGTATTTTAAAAAGAAATGTATTCTTATTTCTCTTAAGTATAAAAACAAATATTAAAGTCATTAAATTTATCTTAATGAGAATCTAATTAATAAGTATTTTTAAGTTTTTAAAAAATATTATACAGTAAAATATGATATTATACATTTGTTGAGAGCTTTGAAGTTTATTTATCACATCGCCTACAATTAAATACTATAATTCCTAGTAATTAATTTTCTTACTGCTCATTCCTGTATCAAAAAAATAATAATAACAATCTAGGGTAAATAATTACAATTCAAATTATACAAAAAAATATTATTTACTAGAGAATTACTCTTAGTTTTTTAAAATTTTATTTCAAAATATAATTTGAATTAATTACTTTTCAGGAATCTAATTTAAAGCTACAGAGCCTATTTGTAATACGTATTATTTTTCTAATCCAAAATAATTTTAGTTTGATTATTGTAAAGAAAGTCAATCATTTTTAATCAAAATTTATCAACAATAAAGGAGGGAAAAGACATGAAATAAAATGTCAAAATATTATTTCACATTATTATTATTATTTTTTTTTTGCATCTTTTTGAATTTTATAAGTGATGAATTAAATGATTGAATTTTCGTGTATTTGTTTGCATAATCTAATTTCACTATTGTACAACACATATGACATCATTACCTAATATAGCATCAGGATGTTTTAATATTTTTTGCAAGTGTTAACAGCACGAAACTTTCAAAACAAATGACAACCATCATGCATCCCTTCACACTTTCTTCAACGCCACTGAAGCATATCCAATTATATTTGTCATGCAACACACTGACAAAGCGATCGTGCTATTTTTGCTGACGCCATATTGCTCCAGGAACAAAGAAAGTAGAAACCCCAAGAAACAAAACAAGCCTTAAAAATGAATTGTTTTCCGAAGCATTTGAATAGAACTGAAGGAGGAAAATTATCTTTCGGGCAAGAAATACTCTCTCCTGCATTCAGACAGGAGATATTATTTTCGATTTAATTAGTTGTTGAAATTTTCAGCCAGGGTGACTCAGCCTCCAATCGATGAATTGCTGAAGTAACTCGCGATGTATGTTTTGTTAAATCACTAACAGTTAGTCACAGGCTGTTGGCCATTTATTACCCAAATTCATAATGAAAAGATAGGGGAAAAGGTTTAATTTTAATTGCTGTTATTCATGACAACGGCAATATTTATAAAAAAAATAAATAAATAAAATAAAACAGTTTCGAACCATAAGACGCATCTTTATAAACAGAAAATTGGGGTGAGTCTGTTATGGTCTGAAGGCAAGAATCTTTACAGTATATCTAAGCCAACAAAGAAGTTCATTCGCTGCCACAATACGGAACGGAAGTTAGTACTGCATGTCAATGAAGAAGGGTATGTAGGATGATTTCAAACTGAGAACAGCACGCACGACATCACGCTCAGTAAAAAAAACAACACACATTTTGACATTCATGTCACTGAAGCCATATGGTGACGGTGGTAACCGAATAATCAAGCTCACGGACTCGTGGCTGAAGTGTCATGAGTTCGAGTCTGGTGCCCCTGAAGACCCGTCGCTGCTCGTTAAATCAGTCGAGGGTCAAATTACCTGCTGTTGGTGTGGTGTCGAAGTGGTGGTGAGACTAATCCCCATCTGGACTAGTGAAGCTAGACCAGATCCATGAGCCCATAAATCTATACTAAGTCTAAGAACAGCAGGAGGGAAGCAACAGCTTCCTCACAAGAAAACCCCAGACATTGCAGAATGTGCTGAGGAGAAAAATGACTGATGTGTTACATTTGGTGCAAATTGGGAAGCTTCTTTAAAGTGTGGAAGTTAGAAGAATGAGTGCCAGCTCAGGTATTGTCCCCGTCATGTGACCATGGTTCAAAATGACGTGGTCCGATCATTCTTTAGCAATCATTACCAAAAACAAAATTCGTTTTGATGAATGGTGGATATATCACTATAAAAACAATATTGCATTCTTATTTATATTGTTGAAAAGAAAATTTACAATGTTAAGTTTTGATTCTGCAGTGATAAGTATACTAAATGCTTAAAGGATTTTTGTTCTATCATGCAGTCAAAAAGCTCGGATTCTGAAATTGAAATTTCTCTCACAACTGAGAACTTTACATTTATATTTTAAGTAGCAGTTATGTACCATTATTAGATGATATTAATATAAATAAATTGAAGATACATAAGTTATAGTAACAGATAAAAGTAATATATATATATATATATATATATATATTTCTGTTTGTGAAGTCAAGTATAAAAAAAATTCGGCTAACAATTATTCAATACAAAAGGAAATTACAAAAGGGCTGATTGAATATTCTTTTTAAAGCATTTCAAGTATTTGTATTAAAATAAATGAGATTAAATTTGTCCGAAAAAAAAATGTTTTTATACAGTTATTAGAAGAGTCTACAAATGGCTGTACACACATAATTTATAATGTAAATTTATGTTTTTAAACATTGTTTTGATATACTTAATACAAAACAACTTTTTTTTTAATCATCAAAATCATTTAAGCTTTATTTATTTATTTTTTTGTTATAACATCTTTAATAACAAACAGAGAAAAAAAATTAAATATCAATTAATTATTTTTTATTTTACTTATTATTGTTTATTTTTCTATTTCCTTTAATAAAATAATGAGATATATTAACGAATGCATAAAAACTTATAGGAGAAAAAAAATTGAAACAATTTTCAATACTGAAATAAGTTCTCAGAACTATTTTAATTTCTATAGGCTAATACGATTTTTTTTTCTCCTTCATCCAGTCGGTTTATACAGGTGTTACGCGAAACACGTGAAGTCAATGACATCTGGCCAATGTCTCATCGGATCATGCAATGAATGAATCATATTTCCTGATCAAAATGATCCTCAATACAGAATAAAAATAAGCTGATTTTCTTTTAAATCTGGTTAGCGATAAATAGATTAGAATGAATAAACTCTGGTTCAATAGGTCTCTGTCTTGTCTATTCATACGTGAAATCACAGATGTCGATAATATTATTGGATTACTGAAATGTTTTCAGTAGCCATATTGAAATATAGGGTTAATTAACTCCTTAAGTAGAAGGAAAATAAGCTGTTTAAAACTAAAGAAAAATCATCTGTGAGAAAGTTAACATTTTATAAAATTATGGATGAAAATATATGTGAACACACACACACACACACACAAATAAATCATCTCATATTTAATTCTTGTGTTTCAATTTTAAGCAATGAACTCTTTTATATATATATATAAACAAGACATTTTATAAAATAATATGAATTCCATAAGAAAATGGTGATACCATGAATGCGTGATGTTATTACCATTTTACTTTAAAAAAAGTATAAAATTTTCAGCATCATATTTTGAATTTTAAAGTGTATAAACAAAAAGAGAAAGATAATGCATCAGTATTTTTATTGATTTTCTTGTATAATGATTTACCAGATACATTTTAAAAATACATTCTTAAAAAATTCTTCAAAAAATTTTTCTTTTCCTTCCACTATAAATTAAAATTTGTTAAAAATATTTTTTTGGTGCTTAAATTTTTTTATATTTTCTTATAAATCGTTTGGTAGTTATAATTGTTTTATTATAATATTAGATTTGTTCCTATATATAAATCGTTTGCTACAATATTGAACTGATAACTGTTTCTGTAACAGATTAAAAATACAATTACTGAAAATGTGGGGGGAAAAATTATTTAGATCGAATTTAGTCTTGGAGTAAGAATGATTATGTGCTCATATTGCAGTAGTGCTTACAGAATAAGTTTGATATTGTGTGTGTGTGGGGGGAAAAAGGGGAAAAAGTAAATTTTTTTAAAAAAAGGGGACCACAAAATTATAGTAGAATGGCAAACACGATTGATTGATTAATCAGGCTTCCATAATACACTATGAGAGAATTTTATGTTTTGGGTAAATTTTTTAAACATTCCTCGGGCCCTTTATATCACAAATATGTCTTCGGCGGAATCTAATGTTTCAAAGTTCATGTTCAACTATTTAAATCCATTTATGGTGAACAAAAAGAAAACCCAATTTTTGATCAAAATTTTTTACGGAAAATTAAAAAATTTAAAACGTGTTTGAATCGTTTGATTTTTGTTTTTTGTTTGAATTCGAGTTTATTTCAATTAAGATCGATCCTGATAACTTTGAAATGACTTTGAATTCTTTGTAATTTAGCAAAAATTTCTAATTTTTATCCAAATAGTATAAAATGATAGAATAACCTTTGCAAATATTATTAAATTATAAATACTTTATAATGTTCATATTGTCTTCTACAGATTTTTTGTAGGTTTGTAGTTGTAATGAGATATATAGTACCTTAGTAGAATCTGTGAGTTTTGTAGAACAAATATATATTTCATTTTTTTTTAAAGCTTTCCGCATCTGTAGAGGCCATTTGTCTCTTCTCCCTACTTATTTGTTTTTATTTATACTATGTAGAGAGTTACCCTTATTTAAATGGAATTAATGAATTTTCTTAGGGCAGTTTAATTTCTGTAACTATCTATTTTGCTTATTGGAAAATTGCACGCCATTTTTATTAAATAACAATATTAAAGTTTTTGTAGTCTTTTAATACCATTACTTAGATTCACATTAAACAGTCAACAAGCATTAAACAATGTTTGTTTTTCACTTTTATCAAGTTTCTATTATTATAACTTTAAAGAACCGTATAAGCATATACAGTGGGCCACAAAAGTGTTCGTACACTTGCAATTTCTTATAAAATTTAATGTTTTCGACTAAAAAAAATTAATATATTGTAATTGTAATTTTTTTATGATATCTGCAACTTGTTCTTAATGGAATGACATAATTATTTTTTTAAAAATAGTATAACTATTTTTTTAAAAAATTAATAATCAAAAAGCTACTAAAAAATTACGCCACAAAAGTCTTCGTACACTTAACAAATATCTCAACTTCGCTTTAAATACTGTACTTCTTTCTTAATTTAGTACTTAGTAGGATAGGTTTATGTATCTACAACCCCTTTTAAGCATCTTGGTATAGATTTAATCAGTTTTTTGTAATTTCTGCATCGATTTTCCTCCATTCCTCTGTGATTATTGTTTTTACTTCACATTTTGTGTTTATATGTCATGTTTTCTTTTTTTTACATCAAAATCTCACCAGATATGTTCTACTGGGCTAAATAAAGTGATTGAGGAGGTGTTTTCAGAATTTGGGGACTGTTATAGAGACACCAGTGGCGTACATTGAGAGCAGTGCACTTGGCATCGTTACCCTATTAGAAAATGAAATCGTCTCCAATGTCCAAATTTCGCGCGGATAATTTAAAATTTCTCTTTAAAATAATTAAATAGAGCTCATGATTCACAATACCATCAAAAAATACCAAATTACCTAATTCTGAGGCCAATTTAGACCCCCACGCCTGAACACATTCACTTCAATGTTGAAGCATGGAGATGGAAGAGTTCTTGTTCCACATAAATTCATGGGATTAAACTCCTTACCTTTTCATTTACAAGCTATTATAGGCCCATCGGAACCAAAAATGTTGAATTATCTGCCATCCCAATCAATTTGCAGTCAATTTTGAATTTTCTGAAACTTAAACCCAAGAATCTAGTTGGATGAATAAAACATGGAGGTGAAAGTGTCCTTGCGAAGGGGTGTTAATCCCAAACAGGAATT
>BMAV01011973.1:0-74737 GCA_019973955.1 Trichonephila inaurata madagascariensis
GCTCCCGACCGGCAAACTTCAAGGGTGTGTAGAAAAACACAGACAACTCGGATGCAGCGTCACAAACGCCGTAGTAGTATGCCATGAGGTAAGGAAGCAGAGAAAAAGAACAGAAACAGCAACACATTAATCAGTATGTAACGGGGCTTTATTGCGCCTTCTATTAAAACCTCTTTGAAAATCTTTGGGGCCAGAATGGCAATTCTTTCCAACCAACTCAAGAAGAGAACGCGATTATTCAGATTAGGGATTGTGAAAAGGCTTGTTTTCGCGTGAAGTTCAAAGGAGGAGGCAATGGGCAGCGAAGTTCTAAGAAGGAGAGTTTGAAGCCAGAAGATCATCCATTCGCCAGAGCAAATTGGATAAAGGATTATATTGACGATATAAGGACTGGTAGCTGTTCACCGGGTTTAAAAATGGAAAAAAAAGATTAGATTAAATTTTAATACTAGAGTGGATTCAGAAAGTGGGGATTCATCTATAAATATAGATTCGGTGGTTTTTGACTATTTTTTTAAATTATATTTTTATGTCCACACACTCCTGATCATGCTCCAGGTTTTGTGAAATTTTTGCTGAATATAAATAAAAAAATCAAAAAATTTTTTGTATGGAATTTGAGTGGTCAACATCCCCCCAAACTTGGTGCGTGGATGAGGAAGAGATAATACCCACAGCCTGTGGGCTATCACAAGTATAACACCCATGTGTAGACTTAGAAAAAGTCTCATCTTACGCAGCTCAACAGTGTTTCTCAATCAATGTTTGAACCGGCATTCTTGGAAACTACCTCATTGGACCGTACCTTCAGCCCAGACCTTTGGACGGTAGGGCATATCTGTCTTCTTACAACAAGTCCTGTCCCAACTTTCGACCAGCACAACCTCGGTCGTTGCGCCGCTCCATGTGATGGGGACATGACGGGGCTCCCCACAACAGAATTCCCACCAAAAAAACCCTCGACTAGGGGGTTTTTCCCCGGGGAAAACAAATTTTTATATTTTTTATTCCGGGAAAAAACACAACTTAGAAAAGTCTCATCTTACGCACTCAACAGTGTTTTCAATCAATGTTTTTAACCGGCATTCGGAAACACCCAACCGTACCTTTAGCCCAGACCTTTGACTAGGGATATCTGTCTTTTTACAAACCGTCCGAACTTTCGACGCGCACATTTCCCCTGTTGCGCCGCCCTTGATGGCATCATGACGGGGCTCCTCCCATTGAAAACACTACCACGAAAACCCTCGACTAGGGTTTTTCCCGGGGAAATCATAGGATTTCTATACTTTTGTATTCCCCAAATAAACCGACTTAGAAAAAATCTCATCTTGCCTAACAGTGTTTAACAATGTTTGAACCGGCATTCTTGGAAACTACCTCATTGGACCGTACCTTCAGCCCAGACCTTTGGACGGTAGGGCATATCTGTCTTCTTACAACAAGTCCTGTCCGAACTTCTCGACGCAGCACATGTTCCTCGGTCGTTGCGCCGCTCCATGTGATGGCATCATGACGGGGCTCCTCCACATTACAGAATTCACTACCACGAAAAACCCCTCGACTAGGGTTTCTTCCCCGGGAAATCATAGGATTTCTATACTTTTGTATTCCCGGAAATAACACAGGGCTACGTTTTGACTTTTAACTGGGGATTTCGACCTCCTACATAAATTTTAGCTGACCGCGCTGTTGCAATTTTTTGATAATTCCCCCCGAATTCCTTGTTAGAAGAAATGCCAGTTTGAACCCTCAACAGTGGGGTAAGAGTGAAATAAAGGAAACAGTAACACAGTAATCCCGTAGGATTGCGGAGAATTTTTGCAGATTGTCGTAGGAAAGAGAGTAAATGGATTAAACACTGGTCAGTTCCTGTCTATCTGTGGAACGTCGCTTCGTTAACTAAAAGTATTTAGTTTTTTAAAGGAATATTATTTTGTGTGTGTAATCTACCAGCATGACTATTTTGATGAAATTCTGATATCTTCATTTGCATTAATAATGTAAGTGCTTATATATATATACTTAACCACTTCCCGGCTTTTCCCAAGCTTAGCTCAGGAAGGCGAAACGTAAACGTACTATCCTGGCTCATCCCGAGTGCAACTCGGGAACTGGGAAAATTTACACTGTGCAATTGGTCTTTCCCGAATAATTTCGCGTGTACTTCTTGAGATTTAGAACAATTAAAAATTACCACTCGGTGTAAATTTCTGCAGAAAGAGGACGCCTTTCTGCTGAGCTCTCCCCCTTCACGCTTGCTTGAAAGACACACTTTGTGGACTACATACAACAGAAAAGAAAACTAATCAAACACGACATTGCATTATTTGCTTCTTAAAGATAGACGATAAAGGGAAGAAAGTAAAAAGAGATACAGGATTTTACTGTCCAGATTCCGATGTTGGGATATGTGTAGTACCGTGTTTTCGAATTTATCATACACGATCAATTTGATTAATAATTTCAAAATCATTTATGTAAATTAAAAAGATGTAAATAAAATTTATAATTCAAAATATAAAGTTAGGTATTTTAAGCTTTAAATTTATAGTTTGTGAGAATTGACTCCGAAGTCTAATGATTCTCACCATACAAAAAGCCAATTTTACAGGTAAATTACTCATTTATTTGAACAAGTTTTTTTACATTAATTTTTAGAAAAATTTTCTTGCGCGAATGGTGCCATTACTTTTAAACAGATAACTTCTAAACAGATGCTTAAAAATAAGTATAAGAAAAAAAACTTGACGTTTTTTGATTCATAATCCAGAAATAAAATGAACATAAAGGGGTTAAAACTGTTATTTATTTAAGTTATTTAAAAAAACTTTTGATACTTGTCATTATTATAAACTATTTAATTGAATCAGCAGTTTGAAAAAGGGAATAAATCCCCAAACTGGTTGGGAGAAAAAATTTTTAAAAAATCTCAAAACTTTTTGTATTTCTTGTTTTTTAAACCAAACTTTTGTGCGAGAATCTTACAATTAATATTTAGTTATTTTTATGTAACAAAGATATAAAAATGTCATAAACAAGAGATCAGTTGCACAAATGAAAGCTCTTAAATAATACAAGAATTAATATTTTTATCTTATGTGATTGTTACTTCAGCAGCAAATAAAATTTCAAGTATGTGTGTGAGTGCGCGTGTGTGCGTGTGTTAATATTTATTTCTTACTAGCAACATTAGAAAATCGATCCTCAAACAGGAAACTGGGTAAGGCTTTGAAAACAATTCCTCAGGCAGCAGCTGAAATTGAGAGAAAATTTTCTGCTTCAGGGTTATTCATTACAAAACTAAAATCTAGGTTGAGTGATGAAAGCACATATGACTTACGTTTGATCAAATCACACTTTAAAAATTAATAATTAATTTATTTTATATTTTTTGTATTTTTAGCTGAATGTATAATTGAGTATAAATTTTGGAATTTATATATATCCTTATTTTATATAATTTT
Organism: Trichonephila inaurata madagascariensis; assembly: GCA_019973955.1. NCBI lineage: Eukaryota > Metazoa > Arthropoda > Arachnida > Araneae > Nephilidae > Trichonephila > Trichonephila inaurata. The sequence continues at coordinate 3,468 of BMAV01011973.1, forward strand.
TATTGGTGTCAATTAAAAATAACTTGTTCTTAAATTTTTCAAAATTTTGGTGTATTGCCGGTAATACCGGGAGTGACCATTACGTTCCCGGGAATTGAAAAAAAAATTGGAAATCAGTAAGCCTCTAGTCGACGTAATCTTTGGATAGCAGTGGATAGGTCATGGTGGCCCGGTTCATTGGCTTGCCAGATCCCAGAACCTATCATGTACGGACTTCTGTGGTCACATGAAGAGTTTGGTATACGAGACGCCCTTTCCTTCACACACACACACACACAGTTCAAGACCTCATCATTCGAATATCTGTAGCTGCTGAGAGGATACATGGCATGCCAGGAATCTTCCAAAATGTAAGGAATTTCATGCAACCTGCCAGATAAATTCTGGTCGTAATTTCGAGCACTTGTTGTAGTACAACCTTTCAATAAAATATTTTCTGTCCAACTCATGTGTTGCTGGTTATTTTCTTTTTCCTACTTTTTTGTTCCATAGCTCGTAAATACGGCATTAGTGATCCTGCATTTCTATGTGATCCCTAGTCGTTTCTGTAGCCCTTACACACCCTGCAAATGTGTCGTGTTGTTGTTGTGTCTAATCCTTCAGGATCTAGCGGCAGCTAGATCAGTTCCATGAGACCATTAACCCTAGCAAAGTCCAGCACCAGAAGTGGACTCGCATGGGCGTCTTCCAAAGCTAACCCCAAACAATCGAGGATATGTTCAGGGGAAGCCGGCAATAGGTGACACTTGGAACAAGTCTGGAAAACCTTACGACTAGATTCAAAGGTCATGCCTTTCAAATGCCCACTGAGCAATCTAGACACAGCCATGTGATCCTTTCTGTTTCCGTCAAATTCCAAAGCACCCCCAGGGCTTTTCCTCCTAATCCGAGATGGTCGGGAGGGGCTATCCAGACTTGCTTGTCCTTGATTTTCATTAAAGAGTAAATCTCTCGATATGTGAGTGCATAATCAGCTGTCGCAATCTCAGAATAGCATTAGCAGCATAGGGTTCATTTCCAGGAACGTTTTCATGGGAAGGGATCCACTGAAAGTGAACGTCTCTATATTTTGCTATGGTTGCATATGTGTTGTTCTGGTAGTGAATCGCCGTGTATTTATCGTGCTTCAGCTCAAGTTCCCGGTGGGTCTTTAGTGACACCAAGCCTCGAACCCACGACTCGACAATGTCCCTAACAAATTCGGGACCATGGCCACTCGAATTTATGTGATCATCCTTTCAAACCATGAAAAATATCAGAATGTACATACTAATTAAACCCTTTTAATTTATAAAATAAAAGAATAGAATTTTCCCAAGATCTTTACCAGTTTTAATAATGATTTGATTCCAAATTTTGGCTTACAGAAGTTTTTAGAAATTTTTCATACTATTTACTCAAAACAATATTTTATCCTAATTTCATTTAAGGTATCCGACTACTTGTGACAGCATTTTTTTTTTTTGAAAAAATGAAAATATGGGGATTTTTTTGTGATTTTTAGATTTATTTAGAATATTTTAAGGAAAAAATTCTAAAATTGAAAACAAAAAAAAATTTATTATTATTAACATGGGGAAAAAAACTGGTGAAAATGTACAAAGAATTACATAAACGGGGCCCGCTATGTACAAAAATTTTATGAACAAATTCTGAATTTTTCAATTTTGATGTGTTATTTTGTTATTTATGTTTGAAATGATATTCAGGATAAGAGATATTTTAATTTTTATAAAACCTAGAGCACTTTATCTGAGTTATTATATGTGCTTAAAAAAGCAGTGATTATATTCACATAAAGGACTGTAAATTTTGAAATAAAACAGTGATTGATAAATCTGAAGGACAAAACACACTTCTACGGTTATACAACACAAAAAATTTCATTAAATTATTTTCAAAACTTTTTGAGCAATCGCAGTCCCCGTTTAAGCTTAACGAAAAAAACATATTTCGAGTTAAGCGCATTTTAAAGTTTGACATCTTGTGTTAAGTTATGGCATCTGCTTTTACTAAAACATGTGTAGTTTTTGTTCTAGTGTATGGAAAATAAAACACTTGATATTTTTAGTAAGCTAATAAGATGGTCTATAACATAGCACCATAAAAAAATTGTCAATTTTTGTAAAAATTCATGACTTTAGGGTAGTCAGATACCTTAACACATTGTATTAATCAAGCAATTGTGAAGAAAAAAGAAATGAAAGTGTGTAACATTTTAAGTTGGAAAATAGGGTTTATTTCTGACATATCAATGGTTGCTCTGGGTAAATCTCAGGAAGTATTTGCAAAATTTAAGAAAAATAATAATACAACTATAACGAGAAAATAAGGAGTTAAAATATTTCTTTTGAATAATATCTCTCCTTAATATAGTATATCCTAAATTTTTATAATTAATACGTTGGTAAACTTGGAAATTGAGAGTTACATTAAGGTATCCTACTACGTTCGGAACCGTGATTTTAAAAAAGCACCTAAATGGATAATTTTCATGATATTTAGTGTCACTCAGATTAGAATACATGCATAAAATTGTTTTAAGCACATTTTGACAAAAAATTATTTAAATACAATATTTTGGCAAAAAATTAAAATAATCTTTTTTTAAAATGTTCTCCTTTTGTGAAAAATGCTTCTATTATAATAATATTTTGCCTGTCTATAGCTCAGACCTCTCTAAGGAGGCTCAACTAGAAATTTTGAAAAATTCACATTATTTTCAGAGTTATCATCAATTGAAATAATTATTGGCGTTTTTTTCTTAAAATTGATCCCCTCTGTTGTCATAAAATATGGATAAACCCACTTCTAAGTTATATATTTCAAAAATTCTAGTTGAGCCTCTGTAGAGAGGTCTGAGCTATAAACAGGCAAAATATTATTATAATAGAAGCATTTTTCACAAAAGGAGAACATTTTCAAAAAAGATTATTCTAAGTTAATTTTTTGCCAAAATATTGTATTTAAATAATTTTTTTTGTCATAATGTCCTTATATAAAACAATTTTATACATGTATTCTAATCTAAGTGACACTAAATATCATGAAAATTATCCATTTATGCGCTTTTGCAAAATCACGGTTCCGAACGGAGTCGGATACCTTAACGTCACACTATAAAGCAACACGAGGGCTAATGGTGACGGACCATCGTAATTTTCAGCCTCGGTCAAGTAGTAAGAACGACATCTGAGCTGGCAATCTCATTTCCTAACTATCACACCACGCCAACGAGAAGACATTGATCCTCGACATATATAACGTGCATCTATCTTTACGGCGGGTAAGAAAAAACGGAGAAAAAACTAACAAAAAAAAGTTCTCAAAACTTTGAAAATAAAAATTTAAATAAAACACAGCAGTCTCTCAAACAATAACCGAGCACTAAAACTATACAATAATTAATTTAGATATAAAAGTAAACCCAAGTGACTTCGTTTCGAAAGTAGAGAGCCTACCAAGGATATTATATATATTGTAGCATTGACTCATAGACCAACCATCTTTTCATTTTTTAAGGTATCCGACTACGTTCGGAACCGTGATTTTGCAAAAGCGTGTAAATGGATAATATTTATGCTATTTAGCATAACTTAGATTAGACAATGTATATAAAATTGGGTTAAGAATAGTATTACAATAAAAAATTATTTAAGTACAATATTTTGACAAAAAATTAACTTAGAATAAACTTTTTTACAAATGTTCTCCTTTTGTAAAAAATGCTTCTATTGTATTAATATTTTGCCTGTATTCAGCTCAGATCTCTGTACAGAGGCTCAACTAGAATGTTTGAAACGCATAACCTCTGGAAGTCGGTTTATCCATGTTTTACGAAAACAGAAGGGAGAAATTTTAAGAAAATACGTCGATAATTATTTCAAATGGTTGTAACTGAAAATAATGTGAATTTTTCAAACATCATAGTTGAGCCTCTGAACAGAGGTCACAATATCGGCAAAATATTAATACAATAGAAGCATTTTACAAAAGGAGAACATTTGAAAAAAGGTTATTCTAAGTTCATTTTTGCCAAAATATTGTACTTAAATAATTTTTGTCATAATGTCCCAAAACAATTTTATACATGTATTCTAATCTAAGTGACACTAAATATCATGAAAATTATACATTTATGTGCTTTTTTAAAATCATGGTTCCGAACGTAGTCGGATACCTTAATCCTAGAAGCGAACAGAATCGCCAGATGATTTTTTCCCTTTATAGTAAACCATGTGAGGACTTTAGGTCCAATCCTAGGGGTGTGGAAGGAACGGAAGAAAGTCTAGCCATATCCAAAAACGATCTATTTATTGATCACACAAATAGCAACACAAATTCAAGTAATTTTAACTAAGAGATGCTCCCAACCTAAGCAATATGTGGATTAATCACGAGATACGCAAAGTGTGAGAAGACTTAAAATATAGACCCACTTATTCCAGGATCTAATCTACTTTCCTAATAATCGATCACAAATTAAACTCTAGTGATCAATCGTTACTTTAATTCATTCACTTATCAAATATCTGAAATACTCTATAAAATTGAATAATACCTGATCAGTAGTAATCTATCCTATCTAATCACTTTCTTCCCCCTCTAGCTTGAAAACCTAGACTATATATAGCAGACCTAATTTGAATAACCAGGATTTCTTCTTCAGAGGGTTGGTTGTGAATAAAATATAATTGAAAGACCAAAAATTTTCCAAGAGGACTTTATTAAGGGAAGGACGCGGATAGAGCCATAAAACTATAGATTCTTCTCTTGTGCCCTGAGGCAAAACAGCTGTAAAGTTGACTCTTAGATTGTTGGTTGTTATTCCTCTTTTTCTTCACCTACACCCTGAGGTGAATAGATTCTCCAGATAGCATTTTCTTCACAGCGAACTATGGAAGGGACACACCAGTTTCCACGACTGTCCATTCTTTCGCTCCCTTTAACATGCGGTCGGGCTTCTCACGAAAGGAAAGGAGTGTCGGCTAATGTAAGGGAGAATTGCAAAGGATGGTATTCTCAGTGTCAAAGTGACAGGTCGATTTATAGATTCTTGATAAGATTTACAATGTACGCGCCAACCAGAGAATCTCAGTTCAGACAGACTTTTGTCCCGGAAGCACTAATGGGGCTTGGGAGTAAGACAGAGGGTGCCGGGTGCAAATCCGAGTCCATGCCAATAGAAAAAGGTTAGGGGGCGTGAGAGAGGCCTACCCAGGAGGTTGAAAGAGATGGTTTGGAAGGTGACTGTGGCGATATCAGCGAAACACTGCGGGGCCACTGAACCAGCAAGAAGAGGTAGGCCTAGGAAACCAGCGACAGGAGGAGCGATCTGGACAGGCTTAAAAATTTTATTATATAAATTAACTATCTTTTAGAGCTAGGACATGATATTTCACCATCATTAGTGAGTGTTAGAAGTAGAATTTATCTCTAAATCTTAATCTTATGTAGCATATTTAATATCCCCACTCATGTAAGTTTGTGAATATTAACGCGTCGCATTGTTCAGCTATACGAGGGCTTTTGGTGACGGACCTCGTAATTTTGAACCATGGTCAAGTGACGAGGACGGCACCTGAGCTGACACCCCCTCTCTTAACTACCTTACAACACCAACGGGACGACGTTTGAGCTTTCGACAGATTTAATGTGCATCGCTCCTCTACATGGCGAGTCTTCGGTGGCACTGGCTTCGAACTCATGACAAGCCAGCCACGAGTCCGTTACCTTAACCACTTGGCTACCACGGTCCCCAAAATGACTTGGAAATGATGGATATGATTAGCTATTACTAGTATGCTAAGTCATGCAATAACTTTTTAAATAATCATTTATTTTCGTCTTTTCGATATGCTCTCGTAGGGTTATCCCCCCCCCCTTGGGGGAGGGGTGAGAAGCGCTGTCTTAGAATTTTCACTTTAAACAAAATTTGGAAGGAAAAAAAAATCAGACACATTTCGCACCAAAAATTAAGAATAAAACTAAGATTTCTTCTGTGGGGTCCCGCTTCCTGATTTAGTACCATTACAGTAAAGCAATTAGTCATACATATTAAAAAGCAATTGCACTTTGGATAAATTTTACGCAAAAATTCTCAGGCATATCTTTCCTAGAATCAAAAATAAATATTTGCAATATTGCCATCTCTTTTTCAAGGCCTTAATTTATCCCTTATACAAAAAAAAAATACAATTAAACAACTAGAAGAGAACAATTCTTAAATTGAACTTATGTTCTTCAGTTATTAAAAATGAGGTGGTGGAGCGGTAAGGCATTAAATTACTGGAATAAAATTAACGAACACAGAACCACGTGGATAAGCTACTATATCCCTCTCAAAAACATTGAGTACTTTTTTTCGTAAACAAAGATAGAAATTACCCCAAACAGTTTGATGTTTAAAAGTATTTTTCCAAGCTGAGCTCTGAAGACCCACCGTTTAGAGGTGCAAAAGCACATTAAATCTGTAGAGGCTCAATGTCCTCCCGTTGGTGTGGTAGTTAGGAGAGGAAGGTGCCAGCTCAGATGTCGCCTAGTTACTTGACCGGGGTTCAAAATTACGAGGTCCGTCGCCAATAGCCCTCGTGTTGCCTTACAGTGCGACTTTACTACAACTCTCACTTACTCCAAGCTCAGCTGCTCAGTAGTACATACAAAAGGGAAGGATAAATGCAGACGAAGAAATTGTTCAAAATACAAGGAGATGTATAGGAAGATGCTTGTGGCGGCTCACGCGTCCTTTCTCTAACATAACCTCTGGGTTCTTTGACGGCCAAGATTAATGGCAAATCTTTTCCAACCCAAATCCAAGAAGTGAAACGAAGGTATAGATGCAAATAAGATAGCCTTTAAAAGGACAGAAGTTTTAGTAAGCGTGATGGCAATTTAGAGAAAGTTCAGTTTGAAAAAGGTAGAAGTGTAATTTGACGGCCTACCCAAGAATCACGGAAATCTCGCCATTACTACAAGGTGCATACTATTGCACTCGAGCCTAACTGGATATCTGAAGTTGATTGAACCGGTGCTTGAAATTCAAGGTAGAAAGATTATTTTCCGAATTCGAAATATTATTAGGATTGAGAGTAGGTGGATAATATAATTATTTAGATAAGTGATCCAATTGCGCGATCTGTGTTAACTACGGCTACGTGTTTTGGTTTATTCTCACTTAATATAAGTTTGTTCAATATATAAGTAATTTAAGTTAAACTCTTAATAAAGCCATATTAAGAATTCTAAAATGTTCTCTTCATTTCGAGAATCCCACACCTCTAACTTACGCTGACCCGCAACGATATGGTCGACAAAGATCGACCATATCACATGCTGAATTTGTCCCAATTCCTGAATTATGTTCATAAATAAGAAAAAAATATAACTCAAAAAAAAATTTTATGTTTTGATAAATAAACTGCAGACACGAAAAAATATCAAAAAAGTCTGTTATAAAAATACTAAATGTATTAGTCCCAAAAAACATAAATAACAGATAATCTTAAAGTGACTCAATTAGCTGCGATCATGAAAAAGCCATTTGAAAAACCTTTTACTGTCCTTTATATTATTTACTGAGTCACTTAAAGCAGTAATGAAATGTCATGTCACATCTTATTATAGAGGCACACACACTTTTAAGTACAAAAGAGCGAAAAACTAGCTCAAATAACCTAAAACGATATATTTGAGATATAAAGATATAAAATTTTAATAAAAGCATCAAACTACGTCAAGTTAAATATACACATTCAAAGTGTACACACGGTTTCTCGAAAGCTCATTTTATTTGTTATAAATAGAAATGAAATGTTTGTGGTCTTGTTTAAGATATCCGACTACGTTCGGAACCGTGATTTTGCAAAAGCGTGTAAATGGATAATATTTATGATATTTAGCGTCACTTAGATTGGAAGCAGTATGTATAAAGTGGGTTAAGAATAGTATTACAATAAAAATTATTTAAGTACAAATATTTTGACAAAAATAACAGAATAGCTTTATTCCAAATGTTCTCCTTTTTGTAAAAAAATGCTTCTATTGTATTAATATTTTCCTGTATTCCCGCTCAGATCTCTATACAGAGGCTCAACTAAATTTTTGAAACGCATAACTTGGAAGTCGGTTTATCCATGTTTAACGAAAACAGAGGGAGAAATTTTAAGAAAATACGCCGATAATTATTTCAAATGGTTGTAGCTTTTGAAAATAATGTGAATTTTTTCAAATCATAGTTGAACCTCTATACAGAGTTTATGAGCTATATACAGGCAAAATATTAATACAATAGAAATTATTTTTACAAAAGGAGGAGAGACATTTGGAAAAGGTTTTCTAAGTTAATTTTTTGCCAAAATAATGTATATTTAAATATTTTGTCATAATGTGTCCTTAAAACAATTTTATACATGTATTCTAATCTAAGTGACACTAAATATCATGAACATTATACATTTATGCGCTTTTTTTAAATCATGGTTCCGAACGTAGTCGGATACCTTAAGGGGGCATAGTACCTTGCGAGAAAAAAAAATTGTTCGTTGTCATATAAGTGTTACGATTCATCATAAGTTAACAAATTTTGCTAATTTTGATCCGAATTTTATATATAATCTGTAACAATGTATAAATTTTAAGAAAACTAGAGAAATTTTGTTCTCTTTCATAAATACAAAATTGTTAAAAAGAAGATAAATATATGTTCCAAATTTTAAAAAAAAATGACTTACCTCCTGTTCCCGCAAAATAATTTTTAAATTATACACTTTAGAATCTCAATTTTTACATTAAATTAAATCTAAATGTAACCTTTATTCTATATATCACTTAATTGAAAAGTATCTTATATTTTAATATTTTTTAAAATTAAAAAATTCATAAAAAATAATTTTTTCAAAAATTTCAATTTTTATACAGTTGCAAATCAAAATGTATGAAACCATAAAACATAATTATGGCATACAGAATAAAGATCTATGACTAGAATATGCATGCCAATTTTTGTAGCTCTAGAGTAAAAACTTTTTTTTTTTACAATCTTGCGGGAAAGTGTAAAAAATTGAAACTGGGAAAATAAAGTTTAAAGCTTGACATTTCAATATTTCCAATAAAACTTAATACATAGTATTTAAAGTGATCTTGCTTCATATGTAGGACCTTTTAGTTCTGCAAAATGCTCATTTGTGGCTTTTTTTCTCATTTTGCTAGCCCTACGGGCCTTTAATGTATATGATCTTGATTTAATTTCGGCATTTTTTATGCGTGCATAATTGGCCTTAAAGGCAGAGGTAACAGTAAAATGTCCTATTTTAAAGCCAAGAGCTTTCATCATCCTTATACGTCCCGTCACATTCCCTCATTAAACATCACTATAGCCTCATTTACTACTACGTCTACAATATTTTTAGATGACCCAGAAGTTTTGGGGCAGTACTTCCAAACAGTCGAGTTGAATGACTCATTAGCGTTTTGCGTTTTACCCCCCACACATTTTTTCAGCAATTTTGGTGCAGATAGTTCAGCTATCATAGGCTTTATTTCATCCATTATGGCAATTGGCACAGTATTTTTATGTTTGAATGAAGAAGCACTATTTGTAGTAACTGCCTTTTGATATTTGCCCCACGAAGTATCACCAATTGAGCAGAAGTGATGAATTGGTTCCTCATCAGTGGACCTATAATGAAAATAAATTGCCCATATGACCTGACGCATATCACTAACGGAGCTGTTATTCTGTCTAATAGCATTGCCATAATAGGTGGTAATTGTATCAATAAACTTATCAGTCAGACGATTTTTACCGCTGATACTCTTACCGTCTGATAATTTTTGCCACGATTCATTAGCACAATTTTTCGCAGTCTAGCACCCATACACTTTTGTATGTGGCTAACACATTCAACCTTTTCTATAGAATATGGTACTGTCCTTTGAAGCTCTGGGAAGGTTTTTGTGTTCTCATCGCCGATATACTTAATATATTTCGCATTTCGTTGTGGCACCGATCTTTGAAATACCTCCTTCATCCCGTCTACTTTCATTTTACTGGAAGAACCAATATGGTTCTTTACACAGTGTGATTGATGTTTCAATTTCCACTCTTCATATGAATGTTCAGATTTTGGACCTCTCCATTTTTCACATCCTTTACAATATGAAGAGAGAACAGCAACATCAATTACTTTCCCTATAACATCTCCAATGACACTACACACACCAATACATGAAGTGTGTCCACGTGTTTTACACGTACCGTCACCACTGACACAGATTTCGTTGCTTCCAGAAGCTGATATTTCTTCTTTCACTTGCTTTTCCATAGGTCGTTTTGCTACTTCACGTGGTAAATTTATTTGCTGGGATCCTTTCGTATGACTTTTGTGATACTGTGGTGGTGAAAGCAAATCCATTTGCTGTGCAAAAATTCTTTTGTCCCACAAAAACCTAGTCCTGCTGTGCGCATAGCATAGGGGTTATACGTGTATTTACTTCATAGCCCTTACTTGAAGCAATAACTGAGGAACTTTTAAAAGTGGTCAATGTACTTCATGAGTAGCATTCAACATAACTCAAACACCAATCCATACAAAATCTTTTCTTTCAGAACTGCTTTAGTATTGCAGTTAGGACATATTAAATATTTAGATAATTCAGATAATAAAATATCAATGTTTATCAATCTATATCCATTAGATTGATTGGAATTTCTTACTTCCTTGTCAAGATAATTTTCTTTGCACAATTTCTTAGCTGAAGCAGATATACAGTCAACATCAAGCGTATCTGATACTTCGCGAGTGTATTGGTTCTCATGAAAACGCTTTCGTTTTCGGCGATAGTCACTGCCTCTACGTTGAGCTTTACTAGCCATTTTTTACTAATTAATAAGATGCAAAAAAAACTTTAATCAACAAAAATTTAAAAAGCTTACGAATTAAGAGAATAACGAGATAAAACACACACAATAAAGCAGCAGTAAACAGTATGAAATACAAATGTAAACAAGCAATACTTGGAACTAGGGCGGTGCTGGGGTTGCTGCAAACTTCCTTCTCTAATTAAAATAGATAAAATTAAAATTAGCAACAACTGGGGGAAAATAATTTCAGCCAACGCCATCGATTTCAAAACCAGGAAACGCTAACGAACATGGTTTGTTTACATTGGGTTTAAATGGACAATCAATTGTGACGTTTGACATTTTTATTACTTATTGCCGTAATTTTGGTCCGATTTTGACGCGGTTTGTTTTAAAATGCTCCTAACAGTCTGTATTAATTTTTAAAAATATTTTTGAAAAATGGATTTTTTTACAGTTTAAAGGTACTATGATACCTTAAGCGTTGACATCATTGTAAAATGTGATGCTTGTGATGAGATATGAAGAAAAAGTGTTCCATTTGGAAAGTTTATTTATTATTATTTTGTATTTTTATTTATTTATTTATTTTGTTATTCATGGCTTATTAAAGTCATTTAGTTCTTGCTGAATCTGCAGCATTTTGACATAATGCTTGTTAAAAAAAATTCTGCTTCTTAATAAGAAATTTGAAATATAGAGTAAGAAGAACAAGTCAACGTATATTAGGAAAATTGTACGAAGGGACAATTTCCAAAAAGGGTCTCCTGAATAATGTTTCAGAATGATACAAAATTGTACATGATTACATTTTGTTGAAACTTAATGAGTAATTACTATTTTTTCAGAATAAATTATGAAGACGAGAAAATTTTCGATCTTCTAATACAGGGGTTGGCAACCTATTAACTCTGGCGTGCCGAACCAATCTAACGGTATTATGATTCAGCGTGCCACACAGTATATGTTTGAAGCATTTTTCAGTTCCCTCGAAAATGCATACAGAGTTATAGGGAATAGAGGTCAATAATATAGATATTTACAGTTTTATTATATAGTAATTTTGCATCATTTAAAGATATTTCTTATCATAAATAAATAAATAAACAGTATAAAATATATTTATTTCTTCAACAAAAATTTTAAGAAATTAAAATTGTACATATTTTAAGTACTCTTTTAAAAACATTTATTAAAATAAGAAACAGACAACATAAAATATAAGTATTTCCCTTCATTGTAGTTAAATAAAAATTTTAATGCGAACCTTGTGACTTTTGACATGACACGATTCTGAGCGTGAAACAATTTCTTTGCGAGCTCAAAATATTTTTCATATGAGGAAAGATTTTTTACTTAGATATATAGAACCAAAAGCGGAAAGCAGAGTACATGCAATTTTCTCTCTTCAAACGGTCAAATCTCTCCAGTAACCACATTCAATAATTTACAAAATAGCTGTAATCTCTTATCTTTGGAGTTGTCTTTCAGATTTTCTCGTAATTTCATTATTCTGAAGATGTTTGTAAAATAAAAGTCCATTACAAATTTATCAACCCATCTACTCCAAATATTGACAAATTTATGCCCAGAGTAGTGCAGGTGCCACTGAAATTGTACCCCCATTACATGTGGCACGTATACCATAGTTTGCCGACCCCTGCTCCAATAAAATGAGTAAAAATATTTATCGCATTTTAAAATAGTTTATTCAATTATTGATTTTTTTCATCTCCATTAAGTCACTTTAAGTGGAAATAAGTATCCAGCATTACGACGGGCTTCTGCGAATTTTCTTTTATATGACATGTTTCTCAGTAATATTGATTATATAAAATCCTTAATAGTCATTATATATAAAGGGATTGCAATGTTGATTTAAATTTAGTTATTAATACTACCAAAGTGGACTTATTATTTTTGGTCTACATACAATGATAATGTCCCAATATCCCTTTGGAACATTTTCTTTTCTCTCTCTCACTTCCTTGTCTTAGAGTAGTTAAAGGCTCAAATTGCTTAATACCTTTTGGTTCATCTTTCTTTACTGTTTTTATCTATATTGTATTTTTTATGTATTTTATATAAAATCTTGACATGGATGTTTTCATTTTGAACCACCACAACCTTCTTCACAGTTACGCCACCATGAACGCGTTAGGCGACTGAGAACTGGCGGCAGGCCAGTTGTTAAGCGATTATATTCCTGTCTTTTGTTGATTGCGACTTGATTCTTTACGACTTTACTTGACTTTTTTTTTTCCTTTACAACTTTTTATTCATACTTGACTTTGTTGATTCCTTTGGGAAGGTGCTACATATCCTTTCTAGAGAAAAAAGGTGTTTTGGCTGTTTAAATATTTTCTGTGATCGATACTTTATAAGAAATCGTTCTTCCAGCCATTATTACAATTGATATAAATCTCCAGTAGGTCTGATGTCATAGAAATGTTTTCGTTACGACGTGTGGGCAGTCTCTTGTTGAGATAATGAAAGGGTTTTGTTGACGCGTGCGCTGTTGCCGTTGGAATCACTAGTCGTGATTTATGGGGAATGTCTTGAACCCAGGGGTTAGCAAACTTTGAAACAGAAGAACCAACTGTAAGTGAAAAATGGCAGCTATCCAGAATCCATAAAGAGCCTAATTATCAAGATGCTAAGCTATTTATATTCATACTCTTGCGCCGGAGGAGGGAAGGGTTCAAGTTGCTGTCGTGATCCTGACTCTTGTGCCCCAACCAACATTTTTATTACATTTAAATACAACAATTTTATCGAAGTAACATTTTATGTTACTTCAAAACTAATTATGGGTGATTTTTTTTATTCCTCTAGCTCAATGCAAGACCTACCATTGTAAAATTTAATATTATTATTAATTTAAATTTCAAGCTTTTAGAAAAGAAATAATAATGTACCAACAACACCATAACAATACGTGGATTATTCTGTAATTTATGTTTACATTATTAGTAAAATTAAGTTTGGATTTGTTCTTGTGTTGCAAAGAGATCATTTTTTCTCTCAAAGCAATTTTTTATTAACCTTAAAGTTTTTCATAAAATACGGAATACGTTTTTGTCACTTCTAAGAGAGATTAAGAGATTTAAGTGTATCTCTTGACCCAAAATCTTGAGTACTCTGGAAACTAAGTAATTGTTTGCGGAAATCACTTTGGGTGTGTCTTCACAGGTTGCATTTCAACAATAGAATTAGACTTAACTTTAGCACCAAAAATAATTTGATATTTTTTACTGATTCTTAGTAAACTTTGTTAAAGAAAAGTAGTTCATAATACAGAAATGATCTACAGAAAGTCAATTAAAGATTTAAATGTACATAAAAGTACAGGCAAGAGAGAAAGAAAGGAAATAATTTTTTAGTAGACATAGTATCTTTTTAAATAATTCATAGGAGCAGATGACTGAAGAGCCGCAACCTTCTATGCAAGAGCCGCGGTTTTGCTGACCCTTGCCTTAGAAGCTCTCCCACGGAATGAAGGCGCCAATCAACCGGTAAAGCATCAGGCTGTGTTGTCATTTAGCACTCAATTCCTGGGTCACAACTTCGATGCGACAGCTGTGTTGATGGCGAATAATCTCTGATGACGTCGGTTGCTGTTTGGAGGCAAGGGAGATTTGAACTGACCATCTCCGGGTTCGGAGATCGCTCCATACACGTATTGTATACGACTGGGACGAAAATGAATCATTATTCGGGATAAAGTGTTTAGCGCTTTCTATTCACGCAATGTCCTGTGTTGGCTGCGACTTGCGGGCCGGGTTATACTTTTCCTCACCGTTGTATATGCTACCCTAATATTTTACTCGTGCTGCATTGCCTTACAGTGACGGACAAGTCTGGAAATATTTACTCTTTATAATAACTGATATACAGTTATATATATATATTTCAGTTTTAAAAAGATTAAAATATATTCAAATAACATTAACAATAATAAATTTTGTTTTTCCCAATTTATTTTTCTCCCTTACATTCTTGTTTTTTTTTCTTCCTTTTTTTTTTTTCTTCTTCTTGTATAAGAAAAACAATTATAATGTAAATATTTCACTAGATTAGAATCATTAAATGTATTTATGTATTGAAAGAGAGAGTAGAATTTTCTTTTATACGTTAAAGGAAAGATATTTCTTTTTATCATATTTCTTTCTTTTAAGTTTTTCTTTTTTATTATAAACACATCATACAGAGCCCACAATGCATAGCTGAACTTTTATTATTTTTACCCATACATAATCTCGAGGGAAAATGAATTATGCAATCAACAAATATATATTCCCGATTTTGAGAAGTTTTTCCATCTAATTTAAAACATATATATATGCTACAAAAGTGTGAGTTACAAGACTAATATTTAAACAAGCATTTTGAATCTCTTGTTCAAACGGATTTTAAAAGAGAACGAATAAAAAGTCAACTGTATGTATATATATATATATATATATATATATATATATATACAGTTGACTTTATTCATTCTCTCTGCCTATTACATGTATATATATATATATGAATGACATGTTTTATTGAGTCAGAAACAGACTTAGTTTCCAAAAAAAGGAACTTTATTTGAGGAAAGTTAGACATCATCTGACGCTAAGAACTGAGGGAAACAAACATACCGAAATCTTAAGTGGGTTAACACTTAAGACGTCGATCGCAGTTTCATGAGTGCGCGAAGTTAATGCTGGCATATGGGGCTAGTAAATATAGAGATCTGGAATTAGATATGTTTATTGTCTAGGCCATATGTTCGGAAGGAATAAATGGGTGATTAGTTTGATACTTGAAAGGGAGTAATGATAAAAATAAAAGTTAAGTGCTAGATAGGGAACATTTTTAATCCTAATTTAAATTATCCTTACATTTACCCCCAATTTTAAAGGGAGGTCATGGCGTGGTTTTCTCTCTTTACAAACAATGAAGTTTTCAACATTTACAAAACAATACATAACACATCATTTGGAAACACATATTACACACAGTAGAAATATTTATATAAAGAGATACTAAAATCAAATGCACTAAAATAAATGAAACTATAACAACAAACATAGTAATGACACTTCCAAAATATTAATTGATAAAATGAATTTCCGTACATATCACTGAAGATTGGCTTGTTCAAATCTATTCGACATCCAGAATAAGAGCTCGTGTTTCCTCCTTATTCCTTCACAATAATTGATTGGTATTATAGCTAGCAGATAATGTTTCAAAAAATTTATATTGGAAAATAATATCATATCAAACAATAAGATAGTAGATATAAAATACATGAGTATCATACAAATATTAAAATACTAATTTTTGTATAAAATCTACTCTGGCGCCATCGTATTAATACCTTATAGTGTTACACAAAATTTTGCATATCACAAATACATTTTAGAGATAAAAAAAAATATATAGACACTACTACAATTAAATTATTAGTAATATGAAAACAGGGGTACAACAACATATGCACTATTCAACACAATAAACAATATTTTATTTCATATGTGTTATAAAATATAATAATATAATAATATAAAATTTATAAGAAAATAGGAATAAAAGAATATAAAAGTTATAAGACTAAAAAGAGCTCTTTAAATAATTGTGAGTCAAATGCCGGACTATCTTCTATCATCACCTTTAGTGTTTTATGTAAATTTTCACAATGTAACTTAACACTATCGCATACAATATTTGGAATCTCTTCTGTAACCTTCTAAATATTATGCTTTTCATAGATAAAAATTCTTTACTTTTTTGTATATCACACATTCACTAATATAAACTGTATCACACTACCCAATTTTTGAACACATCTCTCTGAGAAATCCTGAGGTGATCAAATCACAAGCTAAGGATGCTAATAAGAAAACAATAAAGGGTGTACATATCAAACTGAACACGTTTGTTGTCCTCTTAATGTTTCAAGACGTATCTAAAATTATAACGGTGTATTCTCCTTATCCACTTGTACAATATCCAAAATAAACTTCAAGTTATTAAATTAATTTTAAATTTAGATAGGAAAATTTCCGAAATATAGTGAATCATTATACGGCCCGGTATATCAGAACGCACAATTTCCAAGAATGAAATAAATTTAAATGACATGCAAGTAGGGCTACTGCTGAATAAGTAATTAACAAAACAATAAAATTCAGTGGAAAAAGAGGTACAGCAGGACTCTACTTTTTGTTTCTTATAAAATCAATATCACTAGTATTAGTACATTAATCAATTTTCTAAAAAACTTAATTTATATCTTTCAACTTTAAAACGCAATTTCATCATAAATGTTAACTCATTCGACATCTTAAGATAAAATTATAGAAGTATATTAAAATTTCCCAAAATTTTGTATGACAAAACCTATACTTTGTTTCTCAATTAAAATATAAAAAGAGAATATCTCATTTAACACAACTATATTATAAAATTAAATATCATGTCATATCATATATTCTTCTTTTTCCTAAAGTTTCTGTTCAGCAAAATTCAGTCACTTCAACGGTATTAAGAGTGGAAACATATAATTTACAAATGGCCTCCCACACGTCGTAGCGGCAGAAACCCTTGGTGAACAATATGAAGTAGATATTTGTTGTCATTTGATTCGCACTGATAAAAATTTTATTTACATTTATTTTTCTTTCGATATTGGTACTTCACTATTATTCGATGGTGGTCAAATTCACGATATTACCGTACAAACTTTCCGACGAAGATTTTTTTTTTAGTACTGGCGGAAGAGGTTAGTCTTTCTTCACGGGGATAGGGGATCACGCTTCTCATAGCATTTTTTTTCCTTCGCCATTTTAGAGCGATTATTTCTTTTCACGGCGTCCGATTCCGCTAGAGTGAAAAATATTGTTCGAAGGAGTCCTATAATCGTTATTTAGAGCACTTTTCTCGATGGTTTGGTATACTTGGCGTTTTCAGCAAAAGAGATGTACAGCGCAGTCGGAATCCCATAAAATTCTCTATAACACTTCCCTTTACAAAGGTTGGCATATCAAGAAGTTCGTTTTATTTTAAAACTATTTTACACTACTAGAATAGCTTTATGTTAAAATTCAAGAAATCCATTATCAGGTAAATCCTGCCAGCTTTATTTCTGACATGTTTTGTGAGTCAGAAACAGACTTAGTTTTAAAAGTGCTTTACTTGAGAAAGTTAGACATCATCTGACGCTAAAGAGGCAGAGAGAACGAAACATACCGAAAATCTTAAATTAGGTTACCCCATGGAGACGCCGATCATTAGTTTCATGAGTTACACTTAAAGAGTTAATGCTGACATATAGGGCTATTAAGCCTGTGATCTGGAATTAGACATGTTTTATTGGCTAGAGCCACATATGTTCGGAAGAAATAAATAGGTGATAAGTTTGATACTTGAAGAGGTATTAATGATAAAAATAGTAATTATATTTTTCAGAATAAATTATGAAGACGAGAAAATTTTCGATCTTCTAATACAGGGGTTGGCAACCTATTAACTCTGGCGTGCCGAACCAATCTAACAGTATGATTCAGCGTGCCACACAGTATATGTTTGAAACATTTTTCGATTCCCTCGAAAATGCATACAGAGTTATAGGGAATAGAGGTCAATAATATAGATATTTACAGTTTTATTATATAGTAATTTTGCATCATTTAAAGATATTTCTTATCATAAATAAATAAATAAACAGTATAAAATATATTTATTTCTTCAACAAAAATTTTAAGAAATTAAAATTGTACATATTTTAAGTACTCTTTTAAAAACATTTTTTAAAATAAGAAACAGACAACATAAAATAATAAGTTTTTCCCTTCATTGTAGTTAAATAAAAATTTTAATGCGAACCTTGTGACTTTTGACATGACACGATTCTGAGCGTGAAACAATTTCTTTGCGAGCTCAAAATATTTTTCATATGAGGAAAGATTTTTTACTTAGATATATAGAACCAAAAGCGGAAAGCAGAGTACATGCAATTTTCTCTCTTCAAACGGTCAAATCTCTCCAGTAACCACATTCAATAATTTACAAAATAGCTGTAATCTTATCTTTGGAGTTGTCTTTCAGATTTTCTCGTAATTTCATTATTCTGAAGATGTTTGTAAAATAAAAAGTCCATTACAAATTTATCAACTTCCATCTACTCAAATATTGACAAATTTGTAGAGTAGTGCAGAGTGCCACTGAAAATTGTACCCCGTGCCACATGTGGCACGTATACCATAGTTTGCCGACCCCTGCTCCAATAAAATGAGTAAAAATATTTATCGCATTTTAAAATAGTTTATTCAATTATTGATTTTTTTCATCTCCATTAAGTCACTTTAAGTGGAAATAAGTATCAGCATTACGACGGGCTTCTGCGAATTTTTCTTTATATGACATGTTTCTCAGTAATATTGATTATATAAAATCCTTAATAATCATTATATATAAAGGGATTGCAATGTTGATTTAAAATTTAGTTATTAATACTACCAAAGTGGACTTATTATTTTGGTCTACATACAATGATAATGTCCCAATATCCCTTTGGAACATTTCTTTCTCTCTCTCACTTCCTTGTCTTAAGTAGATTAAAGGCTCAAATTGTAATACCTTTGGTTCATCTTTCTTTACTGTTTTTTATCTATATTATTTTTTATGTATTTTATATAAAATCTTGACATGGATGTTTTCATTTGAACCACCACAACCTTCTTCACAGTTACGCCATGAACGCGTTAGGCGACTGAGAACTGGCGGCGGGCCAGTTGTTAAGCGATTATATTCCTGTCTTTTGTTGATTGCGACTTGATTCCTTTACGACTTTACTTGACTTTTTTTTCCTTTACTACTTTTATTCCTTACTTGACTTTGTTGATTCCTTTACGGGAGAGGTACTGCATAACTCCTTTCTAGAGAAAAAAGGTGTTTTGGCTGTTTAAATATTTTCTGTGATCGATACTTTATAAGAAATCGTTCTTCCAGCCATTATTACAATTGATATAAATCTCCAGTAGGTCTGAATGTCAGAAATGTTTTTTCGTTGACATTGTGGGCAGTCTCTTGTTGAGATGACGGGTTTTGTTGACGCGTGCGCTGTTGCCGTTGGAATCACTAGTCGTGATTTATGGGGAATGTCTTAGACCAGGGGTTGGCAAACTTTTGAAACAGAAGAACCAACTTGTAAGTGAAAAATGGCCAACTATCAGAATCCGCAAAAGAGCCTAATTATCAAAGATGCTAAGCTATTTATATTCATACTCTTGCGCCGGAGGAGGAAGGGTTCAAGTTGCTGTCGTGATCCTGACTCTTGTGCCCCAACCAACATTTTTTTATTACATTTAAATACAATTTTATCCGAAGTAACATTTTATGTTACTTCAAAAACTGAGAATTATGGGTGATTTTTTTTTTATTCCTCTAGCTCAATGCAAGACCTACCATTGTAAAATTTATAATTATTAATTTAAATTTCAAGCTTTAGAAAGAAATAATGTACCAACAACACCATAACAATACGTGGATTATTCTGTAATTTTATGTTTACATTATTAGTAAAAATTAAGTTTGGTTGTTCTTGTGTACAAAGATCATTTCTCTCAAAGCAATTTTTTATTAACCTTAAAGTTTTTCATAAAATACGGAATACGTTTTTGTCACTTCTAAGAGAGATTAAGAGATTTAAGTGTATCTCTTGACCAAAATCTTGAGTACTCTGAAACTAAGTAATTGTTGCGGGAAATCACTTTAAGGTGTGTCTTCACAAGGTTGCATTTCAACCAATAAATTAGACTTAACTGCTTTAAAAATAATTTGATATTTTTACTGATTCTTAGTAAACTTTGTTAAAGAAAAGTAGTTCATAATACAGAAATGATCTACAGAAAGTCAGTCAAAGATTTAAATGTACATAAAAATGCAGGCAGAGAAAGGGAAATAATTTTTAATTAGACATAATTATCTTTTTAAATAATTCATAGAGGCAGATGACTGAAGAGCCGCAACCTTCTATGCAAAGAGCCGCGGTTTGCTGACCCTTGCCTTAGACTCTCCACGGAATGAAGGCATAATCAACCAGTAAAGCATCAGGCTGTGTTGTCATTTAGCACTCAATTCCTGGGTCACAACTTCGTCGACAGCTGTGTTGATGGCGAATAATCTCTGATGACGTCGGTTGCTGTTTGGAGGCAGGGAGATTTGAACTGACCATCTCCGGGTTCGGAGATCGCTCCATACACGTATTATACGACTGGGACGAAAATGAATCATTATTCGGGATAAGTGTTTAGCGCTTCTATTCCTGTCCTGTGTTGGCTGCGACTTGCGGGCGGGTTATACTTTTTCCTCACCGTTATTATATGCTACCCTAATATTTTACTCGTGCTGCATTGCCTTACAGTGACGGACAAGTCTGAAATATTTACTCTTTATAATAGCTGATATACAGTTATATATATATTTCAGTTTTAAAAGATTAAAATATATTCAAATAACATTAACAATAAATTTTGTTTTTTCCCAATTTATTTTCTCCCTTACATTCTTGTTTTTTTTTTCCTTTTTTTTTTTCTTCTTCTTGTATAAGAAAAACAATTATAATGTAAATATTTCACTAGATTAGAATCATTAAATGTATTTATGTATTGAAAGAGAGAGTAGAATTTTCTTTTATACGTTAAAGGAAAGATATTTCTTTTTATCATATTTCTTTCTTTTAAGATTTTTCTTTTTATTATAAACTTTATCATACAGAGCCCACAATGCATAGCTGAACTTTTTATTATTTTTACCCATACATAATCTCGAGGAAAATGAATTATGCAATCAACAAATATATATTCCCGATTTTGAAAGTTTTTTCCATCTAATTTAAAACATATATGCTACAAAAGTGTGAGTTACAAGACTAATATTTAAACAAGCATTTTGAATCTCTTGTTCAAACGGATTTTAAAAAGAGAGAACGAATAAAAGTCAACTGTATGTATATATATATATATATATATATATATATATGCAGTTGACTTTTATTCATTCTCTCTTTTCTTCATTTTATATGTATATATATATATATGAATGACATGTTTTGTGAGTCAGAAACAGACTTAGTTTTTAAAAAAAGGAACTTTATTTGAGGAAAGTTAGACATCATCTGACGCTAAGAGGCAGAGAGGGAAACAAACGCCACCGAAAATCTTAAGTGGGTTAACACTTAAGACGTCGATCGCGGATTTCATGAGTGCACTTGAAAGTTAATGCTGACATATAGGGCTATTAAATATAAAGATCTGGAATTAGATATGTTTATTGTCTAGGCCATATGTTCGGAAGGAATAAATGGGTGATTAGTTTGATACTTGAAGAGGTAATGATAAAAAATAAAAGTTAAGTGCTAGATAGGGAATTTTATTTTTAATCTAATTTAATTATCCTTACATTTGCCCCCCAATTTTAAAAGGGAGTCATGGCGTGGTTTTTTTCTCTTTACAAACTTAATCAATTTTCAACATTTACAAAACAATACATAACATCATTTGGAAACACATATTACACACAGTAGAAATATTTATATAAAAGGAATACTAAAATCAAAATGCACTAAAATAAATGAAACTATAACAACAAACATAGTAATGACACTTCCAAAATATTAATTGATAAAAATGAATTTCCGTACATATCACTGAAGATTAGCTTGTTCAAATCTATTCGACATCCAGAATAAGAGCTCGTGTTTCCTCATATTCCTTCACAATAATTGATTAGTATTATAGCTAGCAGATAATGTTTCAAAAAAAATTTATATTGGAAAATAATATCATATCAAACAATAAGATAGTAGATATAAAAATACATGGTATCATACAAATATTAAAATACTAATTTTGTATAAAAATCTACTCTGGCGCCATCGTAGTAATACCTTATAGTGTTACACAAAATTTTGCATATCTGAAATACATTTTTTAAAAAGATAAAAAAAATATATAGACACTACTACAATTAAATTATTAGTAATATGAAAA
Source organism: Trichonephila inaurata madagascariensis (assembly GCA_019973955.1). Classification (NCBI taxonomy): domain Eukaryota; kingdom Metazoa; phylum Arthropoda; class Arachnida; order Araneae; family Nephilidae; genus Trichonephila; species Trichonephila inaurata. The sequence continues at coordinate 26,370 of BMAV01011973.1, forward strand.
CGGGGTACAACAACTTATATGCACTATTCAACACAATAAACAATATTTTATTTCATATGTGTTATAAATATAATAATATAATAATATAAAAATTATAAGAAAATAGGAATAAAAGAATATAAAAGTTATAAGACTAAAAGAGCTCTTTAAATAATTGTGAGTCGGAAATGTGGACTATCTTCTATCATCACCTTTAGTGTTTATGTAAAATTTTCACAATATTCACTGTAACTTAACACTATCGCATACAATATTTGGAATCTCTTCGTAACCTTCTAATATTCTTTTCATAGACAAAATTCTTTACTTTTTCTTATATCACACATTCACTAATATAAACTGTATCACACTACTTAATTTTGAACACATCTCTCTGAGAAATCTGAGTGATCAAATCACAAATGTTCAAGGATGCTAATAAGAAAACAATAAGAGGTGTACATATCAAACTGAACACGTTTGTCCTCTTAATGTTTCAAGACGTATACAAAATTATAATGATTGTATTCTCCCTTATCCACTGTACAATATCCAAAAATAAACTTCAAGTTATTAAATTAATTTTAAATTTAGATAAGGAAAATTTCGAGAAATATAGTGAATCTTGATATACGGCCGGTATATCAGAACGCACAATTTCAAAATGAAAATAATTTAAATGACATGCAATAAGGCTACTGCTGAATAAAATAATTAACAAAACAATAAAATTCAGTGGAGAAAAAAGAATGCAACGGGACTCTACTTTTGTTTCTTATAAAAATCAATATCACTAGTATTAGTACATTAATCAATTTTCTAAAAGCTTAATTTATATCTTTCAACTTTAAAACACCAATTTCTATCATAAATGTTAACTCATTCGACATCTTAAGATAAAATTATGAGAAGTATATTAAAATTTCCCAAAATTTTGTATGACAAAACCTATGCACTTTGTTTTCTCAATTAAAATATAAAGAATATCTCATTTAACACAACTATATTATAAAAATTAAATATCATGTCATATCATATATTCTTCTTTTTTCCTAAAGTTCTGTTCAGCAAAATTCAGTCACTTCAACGGTATTAAAATTGGAAACATATAATTTAAATGACCTCCACGTCGTAGCGGCAGAAACCCTTGGTGAACAATAATCCAGATGTTGTTGTCATTTGATTCGCACTAGTAAAATTTTATTTATTTATTTTTCTTTCGATATTGGTACTTCACTATTATTCGATGGTGGTCAAATTCACGATATTACCATGCAAACTTTCCGACGAAGATTTTTTTAATTTCTGGCGGAAGGAGTTAGTCTTTCTTCACGGGGATAGGGGGGATCCACGCTTCTCTTAATTTTTTTTTTTCCTTCGCCATTAGAACGTTATTTCTTTTTCACGGCAATCCGGTCCCTTTAGAGTAGAGAAAAATATTGTTCGAAGGAGTCCTATAATCGTTATTTAGAGCACTTTTCTCGATGGTTGGTATACTTGGCGTTTTCAGCAAAGAGATGTACAGCGCAGTCGGAATCCCATAAAATTCTCTATAACACTTCTTACAAAGGTTGGCATATCAGAAGTTCGTTTTTATTTTAAAACTATTTTACTACTAAGAATAGCTTTATGTTAAAATTCGAAATCCATTATCAGGTAAATCCTGCCGGCTTTATTTCTGACATGTTTTGTGAGTCAGAAACAGACTTAGTTTTTTAAAAAGTAACTTTACTTGAGGAAAGTTAGACATCATCTGACGCTAAGAGGCAGAGAGAGAAACGAACGCCACCGAAAATCTTAAGTGGGTTAACACTTAAGACGCCGATCGTGGATTTCATGAGTGCACTTGAAAGTTAATGCTGACATATAGGGCTATTAAATATAATGATCTGGAATTAGACATGTTTATTGGCTAGGCCATATGTTCGGAAGAAATAAATAGGTGATAAGTTTGATACTTGAAGAGGTAATGATAAAAAATAAAAGTTAAGTGCTAGATAGGGAATTTAATTTTTAATCTAATTTAATTATCCTTACATATATATATAGTTGCATATTTTTTTCTCTCTCATTACACTTAGAGATATTCTTTGTACACTTCAAAATATGCATTAAAATTTTGGAGGTTTCTAAAGGTCAAAATTCAACCGAAAAACATAATTAAAACCTCTTATATAAATCCTTTCAGCTTAAAGAAACTCAAAACAACTTAAAGTGTTTCCATTTTATTTGTAAAGATCCACATTACTTTCTGAAACTTTGATAAAAAAAATAATAACAGGTCCTTTTTCTACGTACTGACACTAGAAAATTCTATTGTCTAAAACAGTGAAAAGTCCGGAACCGAATCATTCGGCTATTTTATAGGTATAAATTATAGGGTATTCATGATATACAAGGTGTGATACACAAAAAAAATTAGATTAGGTGTGTAGCTTGAAAAAAGAGTGGAGTTAGCAACAACTGTTTCGGCGACGTCATCCCACGCACCTCTATCCATATGGCCAATTTCGCCTTAATCGATTTGAACTGTTGCACCAAGACAATGCACCCACTTACACGGCCCTATCTGTCCAGCAATTTCTGACCTGCAAAAACATTAATGTGAAGGCGTATCCTCCTTATTCACCTGATTTGGCCCCATGCGACTGTTTTTTTTTATTTTGTACAGTTAAAACTTGCTGAAAAGGAACCCATTTTACCTCAGTTGAAGAGGTTCAGGTACCAGCAATGGCAGCACGGTATGCTGAAGTGTGTGAATGCTGAAAGGAATTACTTTGAAGGTGATACTGTCACGGGGAGAACTGATTCTATAAGTACAATGGTTTATTGTACCGTCTCGTTTTTTTGTATCACACCTTGTATTGTCCTTTCGTGGACTGATGCATATGAAAAAATTTTATTGGGTTCGAATCCATTTGTGATAACGGATATGAATTAACTTTGAATGAAGAGGAAAAACTAATTTTGCTCTGTAATAATCGAGATTTAGTTTCAAAACTTTCAGATGAGTTAATTAATTCATTTAGGATTAAAATTGGCCGCGATTATCTCATAATACCAAAAAAGCTTTAAAAATACTGTTACAATTTTCATTTTATTTGCGTGAATTTGGATTTTCAGCTTCAAGCAAAATATAAAAATGAAAAGAAAAAAAAAAGATCAGGACTTTTAAATGTAGATGACGAAAGGAGAGTAGCATTTTCATTTTTACGACCAAATATATATATAAAAAAAAATCGTGAATTTTAAATTTTGCATTACATGTATTCTAATAATAAATTTGTAATTAATTACTCAATAAACACTTTGTTGTCTTTGTCGTACATATTATTGTATTTAACATTGAAAATTACTATTATAAACTCTATTTTACACAGTATATTACAGATAAGTAAAATTCTTTTAAACTTATTTTATTGTTAGTACGCCACAAAATTTTTGAAATTGTTAAAAGTGTACCGCAACAATAAAAAAAAAAAAGTCGAGAATCACTAATCTAAAGAACCCGAGTTTCTCTTATAATGGAAAATAATAACCGCGCTGTGTTAAAAAGAGTGTAATGCATATAAAAACTATTTAAAACAAACAAATATGAACTCATTGGATATAATTAACATTAATACAACATATAATTGAATCTAATGATGATCCTTCGTGTGTGTCTCGATCATGAACTCGTGGCCGAAGTGTCCTGGGGCCACTGAAGACCCCAAGCTTAAATCTGTCGAGGTTTTAATGTTCTCCCATTGGTATGGTGTGGTAGTTAGGAGAGGAGAACGCCAGTTCAGGTATCCTCGTCATTTGACCGAGGTTTAAAATTGTGAGGTCTTTCGTCAATAGCCCTCGTATTACTTTTATGTGCGACGTTAATATATTCACTCGTGTGTGTCTCTCTTAATCGACGTCACAGATGTGTCTGTGTTTAAGTTGAGCAACAGAGCGCTTTACATGAGGCAGACAGTAACAAGTCTTTGTGCTCTTCACACAGTCTGGGTTTACTTTGGAGATTATCGTTGTGTCTTGATTCTGGAGAGAGTAAAATACCAATACTACTAATCAAGCATTGTAAGAAGACGAAGTAAATACAGGGGTATAAAAATGGTTGGAGCTAGAATTTATCTGGATGGTCACAATGGTGTGCTTGCGTTGCTTGTGAGAATTCTGACTGCTATGAAATATCGGAGTGAGATCTTTACTGCATATGTTACACCATGAGTTGCCACTTTTGGTAATGAATTTACAGTGGGCCCTTCCACAAGTCGCAAACAACAAAAGGACAGGAATAAAAAGCTTTAAAATACTGATCCGAATAGGGATTCCTTTTCGTTCCACTCGTCTAACGCATGCCTGGAGGAGCAGTACCAAAGGTTCCTCAATTGTAACCCAGGAATTTAACTCTTGATGGCAGCACAGCCTAACTCCGCTGTGATTAGTAATGCATTCATTCCATGGAGAGTCTAACTAAGACATTCCCAATAAAATCTCGGCTAGTGATTCAAATGGCAACAGCACACGCGTCAGCTAAACCCGCCATCTCAACACAAGAATCCTACGAAATAAACGTTCCAACGAAGCTCAAACCTACCGGAAATGTGTAACAATTGCAGAGTATTGGCTAGATAAATAACCTTCATTAAGTATAGCTCAGAGTCAACTAACAGCTTAGGCAACTTTCTTCTCTAGGAAGGGGGTATACAGCTGACCCTTCTTCCCCAAGTAGCAAACAACAAAGGAAAGAAATAAAGTGCCTTTAACGAGTGACTTGAATAGGGACTTGTTTTCGTCCCTGTCGTCTAAGGTATGCACGGAGTAGGACCAGTAGCAGGGGTGTAGCTACCGCCATATCAGACGTATCAATAATACGGAGCCCCCAAGCTACAGGGGACCCAGCATGTGTAACTACAGTCCCACTAACAGGGCTCCCATATCTAAAAAAGGGCCCCGAAGGAATCTTGATACAGGGCCCCTTCAGAGCGAGCTACGCCATTGAGACCGGTAGGTTGGTGGTTCAAATAAACAGACCTGCCAAGGTTCTTCATACTCAACCTAATGGATGAAAATGCCCAAATTCATCAACCTTTCTAATGAATATCTTGAAAGTCAAAATATTTTAGATCTTTATTATGTGTTCTGTTCAAGCAGTTAGATAAAAAGAGGTAAAATCATCTCAAAATATTGAACATAACAAAATTTAATTTTCTTCCTCTCCTCCCTTAAACTAAAGGTATACTGCCTTAGATGAGTGTGTTTTTAAATCTCTGTATACATTAATAATAGTAACAAGATATTTGAAAACATTTTCATAGACCGAAATTAAACTGAAATATATGTTTGATGGAAATTATCATTTTTTGGAATAATGTCTTTATTTAGATGATCATTTGATTCTATAGATAAAAAAAAATTGTTTTATATTTAAAAAATTATAAACTACTTTACAAGGATTTGTTTTCATAATTTTCAAGATTTTGTTACGATGAATATTTTATTAACCCTCTTAGCGGTCTGCACTTAAAGTCTTGCCATTCTGGAGATGCTTCAAAACTGCACCGCACATATTTTTTTGCTTTCAGGTGGGTTCTCAAAAGCGGTTGAGCCGTATTTTTAAGGATGCGGCTCGGCTGCTTTTGGGAATCTTGCTTGAAGGCAGAAAAAGCATCTCTGGAATGGCGAAATTTTACGTGCAGACCGCTTGGAGAGTTAAGCCTCCTGAAATTAAAAAAAAAGGAGTTTTTTTTTCTCACTCAAGTCATACGTACAAAAGGGAGCTGAAGAAAATAGAGGTGAAAAGTATTAAGCTGCAGTAAAATAATAAATCTTATATGAATTTACTCACAGTATAATACGTTCAAATTACATGTTAAAAGCTTGAAATTGACAGAGGGATATTTTTATAAATTTTGTGTGTGCGGGTATTCCATGTACTATGTTCAAGGTCGGTTTTCTGCTGAGCACGTGCAACAGAGTGAGACATGAAAAGAACGGCGAGACATTTCAGTTTAGCTGGAAAGAATATATCACTCATTGCGATAGCTAGTGATAAAATTAAATTTAATATATTAAGGTTTCAGCAAAGATAACTGCTTATTCAAGTAGAATACTAAGCAAACTCAGCTAGGGATATAAGATAACATTTTTTTTTCTTTGTATTTTCAATAATTTTTTTCTTTACTTCTAAGACTCACGTGTTCAACAGCAAATATGAAAAAAGTACTTTTAAGCTTTCAAACTTTTAGGCTTTATATCTCTTTTTTTACCACCAGATTGTTTGATAATGGCATAAAGGAAAATGTACAGTAATTTTAACTTTTTTTCTTTTTGTAAGGCTTCAATACGTTTTGACTTGGAAAAGCGTGAGTGATTTGCATAATATATTCTTACGCTTCTCACCATACCTTAAAGTATGCTTTCTATATAAAAGAAGCATTAATCGTTGACGTCAGTGTTAAAATTACAACATACTATGGCATACTGACTTTTATACATCAGATAAAAAAGAAATTGCCACCGATTTTATCTCGAAGTGAAGCACTTGGAAATTTGAGGTCTTAAAAAAATCAAACCACTACTTAATATTATAAATGATAAATAAAAGAGAACTTAAGTAAAAACATTCATCAACATGTATAATTAAATCCAATGTGAAACTGCTAATGAATTTCTGAAGTATTTTATCTTACCTTGAGTTCGCATTTGTAGGCTATTTAAAACTCTCTCAGAGGTGTTTCATGCAAATTGTATTTTTTTTTTTAGTAGATTTATAAAATTATGGTGGTGTTAATAAACACATAATGCTCTTAATATTTTCTTCATCAAGAGCCCTATTGGAGTATAAAAAACAAATTTTTCCCTCGAAAATTAAAAACTGGTGCACTGCATTAAGTTCAGAATATTTTATGATCCGACTTTTAAGATGGAGAAGAAATATTTAATTAATCGGAATTAATTATTCATTAAGTTATTAATCAAAATTAATAATTTAGAAATATTTAATTAATCGGATAAAACTGGATTCGAACCGGATTTACAAATAAAACAGTGGACAATCCATTAAGATATAAGATAGCAAAAATGGCATAAGTAAACGTACAGCAATGATTTTTTTACCAAGAGAGATATCATAAAGCAAATTTGCGTAAAAATATGAGGATATTAAATGAGAATTTCTTCTTTAAAAAGTTAAATGTATATATATATGTAACAATTCACTTAAATTTTCTATTGAGGGATTTTAATTCACAATGGTATTGAGCACTCCAAAAAAAATGCCCTAATTCAAGTCGCATATTATTTCATATATATATACACTGCTCAAAAAAGTGAAGAAATCGTGGCGTAATAGTCATGTATTGGTATAAAAAAGAAAATACAGGTGTAACAAAACGTTATTCAGACAAAAAGAAGCAAAAAACCTGTCTATGGGGGAAGGAACTTTAATTCTTTAGAATGATATAAAGAGCATGAAATGAGGCTTCAGGGCAACAATTTGGTTACATGTAAATGACATAATAACGGATTGTTTTGAAATGATGTAAAATGTTTAATACAGTGTGTGGTCCCTCCCCGAACTACTAAGATTGCCACACACGTGTTTTACATGCATGCAATGAGGTTATCGATGAGACTTTGGGAATACTGTTCCCCTCTTGATGAAGTCCAACCATCCTATTCTTCAAAAAATAGGAGGCCTTAGTCTTGTAGCAACGCGTCGTCCGAGTGTGTCCCAAACACGCTCGATTGGATTAAGATCAGGAGAGCGTGCTGGTCACTCCATACGCTGTATTGCTTCAGCTTCAAGAAAGTTCTCCACAAGATGAGCTGTATTACTTCTGGCATTATTCTGTACTAAAAAAGGAATCTACAATGGCTGCTGCTTAAGGTATGACATGAGATCTCAGGATCTCGTCTGCATATCTTTGAGCTGTCAAATAGCCATTCCGAATGATATGCAGGCGCGTACATCTTCCTATGCTGATACCAGCCCATACCCTCAAACTACCTAATCTGTAATGTGATACTTCCTGAACGAATAATTGGGTTATTTCAAGTGCCCCTTTCTTGCCGTACCAAAACATGTATGACGTCACACTCTAAACTGAATCCGGACACGTCTGTGAACAGCAATTGACTCTAATCACTTTTCCTCCAACCTTCATTTTCAACAGCCCACTTTCTTGGGACCGCATAGTGTCTTGCTGTCAACGAATACACACCACTGATCTACATGCACCTAGACCATCCGCCTCAAGACTATCTCGGACTATTTGCCACTCCAACAGTATCCGCTGCAGTTTGTATGTGAGGGTCCCGGATTCCATTCCTCCGATAATACACCAAACCATGGATTCCAATAGAACACGTTTTCGTAACATTTTCCAGTCCCCTTTCATCAAAAGAACAGCCGAAAGGTTGAATTTCCTCACTGAGACAATGAAAAACAACAGCTTCTACGAAATCACTATTTCTGCACTTATTTCCTTTGACTGGTTTCGAACCCCATGCACGTTGATTTGCATATGAAATTTTCTTCTTTTTCTGTTTCATGATGCGTTTTAGACTACCCATGTTTTGTTTTCGTTAGTTATTAGAAGAAATATTTACTTAATTTCATTAAATTCATGTGCTTCCATAATGTTTTGAGCTGTGTGTGTGTGTGGATAACTAACTTATAACTAAAACAAGGTATCTTATTTAATATTTATTTTCTATAACATATTAGAGTCCTTAATTAAACAGCTAATTATTTTTCTCAGAAAAGATATTCCAAACATAACAATTCCAATCTCGGCTTATTAATTTTTATGGTCTTCTTATGTATGCTAACACGCTTTACTTTCCAAGCGAAAACATGAACTAAAAAATGATTATTTTGCAGCCTAAAATAAGCATACAATTCAATTAAATTGAAGCACTTGGCGTCGGTTTATCTCATCAAAAATATGAGTCATTTGTTCGATGAATAAAACTGTTTATTACAAAAAGTTCTCGATGCAGACTTCGAAATATTACAGGTCTTAAGTCGACAGGTTATGTTTCTGAAAGTGGATTTCAAATTTTTAAATTAAATTTGTTCTTAAAGGCAAAAACATTTTGAAAAACCAACGCTAAGTATGCCAACTACCAAACACATTGCTATAGAGAATTTTCGTGGGATTCCGAACGCTGTATCTCTCTGACATAGTGTTGCCTGAACGCAAGAAAGCTCCCACGGGAAGGAAAAAAACCGTACCGACGTCGAGAAGAAAAAGAGCGCTCCAACAAAAATTTCTTTTATGTTTGACGGACTTAAGAATGTATGTAATTTAAAATTAAAACATACAGACAAAGACAGGTGAAAAAGTTTAAAAAAGGACAAAGATACCGTAGAACTGAACAGAACATTTACTGTAGAAGAGAAAACAGCTAAAAATATTTCAATAATCAAAAATAATGTAAGTTTTGAAGGTGCCCAAACTTTTGTCGATAATTGTAATTCGGAAAGTCTAATCGAGAATTTTCTAAGCAACTTTGAAACCACATGTGAATCCTTAAAAGTAACCGAGAAACAAAAAAAAATTATCTTTTTAATGAAATTAGTAAGTGGAGCCGTTCAAACTTATATCGTAAAGGTATTGAAAGAAAATCGTGTAATAGAAATGCAACTTCAAAGTTCCCTAGATCTGGATAACACGAAAGAAAAACTTACAGACAAAGTATTGGACATTCATAATAAATCACCCATATTACCTCTAGTTTCCCAGAATTTATACGTCCAAAATATCCTGTAAAAAGATTACCTAACCATCAGACACCACATGCTGATAGACAGCAGTACAGAAGATGATATTAGAGAATGGGTCAACATCACAGCACCCAGTGGGTTATTCAAGAAACGATGTTTTCTCTCATCAGCGGCCAGCATTCTCTCCTCAGCACCCAACGATTTACCCAAGAAACGACCGAGTCTCGCAGCAACGACTAGCAAATTTGCGGCCAGTTGCTCCAACATTCCACCCCACTCAAAGAACCTAAGAAATTAAACTGTATACCAACAACGAAGATGAGAATTAATGACCATCGAGGCAAGAGTCAACTTAAAATAATTTGCTGTTCTCTAAGACTCCGGTTCAAATATGTAAGCATTATTACAGAAAAATTACTCAATTAAATCAAGGGGCAACACAAACTGTGGAATGCATCGAATCAAAGGACAAATTAATGTCAGTGAAACAATTATTTTACACCTAAGAATAAGAGAAATCCACATAAAAATATTAAATTCTCATACTAAATGTAAGACTCCCATATTTAATTGTTTCTAATAAGACCGTGAGTAGTTTTGAATTGATTATTAATTTTAATGAAACACACACACACAAAATATTTCAAAGAGACAAAATAATTTCAATAAAAGGTGAATAATAAATAATCAGAAACGAGAAAAAAAAAGTTTTTAAAAGTAATAATAGTAAAATCATCACTAAGAAAGCTGATCATGTGTTTAGTGCAGAAATAATTCCTGACAGTGGTTATGATATTATTAATGTGATTATTGATATGTAAAAAGATGTTTTTGCTAAAAACAAATTTGATGTGTGTGTTATAAAATGTACTCCACCTAAAATGATACTTACCTCAGAATTGTCCATTGTAAGTCGTCCTTATAGAACTCCTCTAAAGATGACGCGGAAATAAAAAAAATTTTAAAAAATTAGATGCATTATTAAAAGCAGGACTAATGTTCTTATGCTGCCCTTATAACTTTCTTTTAAAAAAGAAGATAATGCTCGTCTATGATTATGTGTCGATTATTGGAAGCTGTATGCTATCACAAAGTTGGATACTAAACCAATTCCTCGGATAGATGCAGTTTTAGACAATTAAACCACACACACACACACACATGCGAAATATTTATCCACAATTTATCTTTGTGCAGGGTATTGGCATATTAAATTAGATGATAATGAATCTAAAAAACTTGCATTTACATCAAATTATGGTCTTTTTCAATTTAATCGCTTGCCTTTTGGATATAAAAACTCCTCAGCTATTTTCAAAGAGGTATTCGACAAGTTCTAAATAAATACAAAATAAAATTTGCATTAAATTACTTTGACAGCATAATAGTATTTTCAGAATCAATTGAAGAACACGCAAAACATTTAGAAGATTTTTTTTGAATTTGTGAAACAGAAAATAAAATAATTTAAAATACTCAAAATGTAAATTTGACAAAGACAATTGATTTCCTGAGATATGAAATAAAATAAGGATCATGCAGTCCAAACAATACGAATGTAGAAATAATTAAAAAAACTCCTACCCCCTACAAATGTAAAAGATTTATAAAGATTCCTTGGTAGTATTATAATGTCTATTATAAATTCATTCCTCAATATGAAAAATCAAGATTGCCTCTAAATAATCTTCTTGAAAAGAATCAAAAATGGAATCGGACTCCAGAATGTCAACAGTCTTTTCAAAAACTTAAGGACAGTTTATAATTTCAAAACCTATTTTGGCCTTATTCAATTCAAATAAAACTTGTCATGTATGTATAGAGGCATCAAAGAAATCCATCACAGTGATAATTAAGCAACAAAGACCTGACGGAAGTCAGCATCCCATTGCATTCCACTCCAGGTGACTGAGAAATTATGAAATTAATTACCAATAACTGTGAATTAGAGTGTTTAGTGATAATCGACATTTTAGATAAATCCTATTGCTATCTTCACGGATCTCATTTCAAAGTTCATACCAATCATAATGCATTAGTCTGACGAAAATTTTTAAAAATCCCACAAGTCGACTTTTTAGATGGTCTTTAAAAGTTTCTATGTATGGTATAAAATTTTAGAAAAGTAGTACTAATACTGAAGCTGATAGCTGACAAGAAATCCTATTGCTTAATAATTAATTGATATAACCCTTTGAACCTTTATTAGATATTAATGAAATAGCTCATTTTCAAAATTTAGAAAATATATCAACCCCTAAATTTTTTTAAAGAGATGGTGTTTTGGTTGTAAAAAGGCACGGTTTATTTAAAATAACTGTACCCAAAGCTCTACGAGTGAAATTAATGGGAAATAACGTATGAAAAATTTGGTCATCCTTGTGTAGCTACTATGTTAAGAATAACATCACCTCAATATTATTGGATTAAAATTTTTACTGATATTAGAAATTATGTTAAACACTGCGAAAATTGTCACATAAACAAGAAGTCACATCAGAAAAAATATGAACTGATGCAATCCCCTGTGTGAAAAACCCTTTGAACTTTTGTCAATAGATAGCGTAGGTCAGGGATGGCGAACGATACAATATTTCAGGCACGCCACCTATCAAAATGGTCTACCTTTTCAGCGAGATTTTCTCACTTCAATGAATTATCAGAAACTGTTAAGTTTATTATGTACCCTGATGTGACTTCATTTGATAAACTGAACTTGGTCCTACTTGATTGGTCAAAAATCGAAGAATTTGAAATGCTACTGATTGGTTTCCAGGTTAGTTCAATAGGGCTTCTATTGAAACTAGGAAAGAGTTGAAACTGATTGTGTGAAACAGAAAGATTAACAAGCAATATACGTAAAAATGCCAAGAACGAAATTTTTTAAACATGGAATTCGATCCCACAGACAAATTTAACTTCTCGAAGACGATGGCTCATACTATTTTGACCATATTTTCATCTACGTATACCTGTAGGTCATTGTTTTAAGAGATGAACAACATTTAAGACTCGGTAGAGGATACCAATTCAGCATGCATTCTGTTAAAAATAACATCTTACAATCCTAATATAAGTTATTTGTCATCTCATCTGCAACAACAGAAGTCATACTGTTACTTTAATTTAAATTATATGTGTAGCTATACACAACATTACTACTTTTAGTGTGAAATGTATTTGTTCGCAGTAAATAAAGAGTATTGAGTTATTAGTATTTAGTTTTTATTATATATATATTTTCCCAATAATCAAAGTCAAAATTGTTTGACGGTATGTCTATATCTCATTAAATACTTCTTTAGGTTAAAAATGGCACGTTAATCCGTAAAGGTTCGCCCTCCCTGATGTAAGTGTTTTAAATTATTATACTCTGTAAAGAAATATTTGCACATTACTATTGATCATGCCCCAGGTATATTTGAATACTTCCATCAAAAAATTCAACAATGGATACTTATATTAATTGTTTAAAACAAATTTTTCAAAATCATATACCGGAAAAATTTTGAGTGATAGAAATACTGCGTTCACCACCTGCGTTAAGCATTTCTTAAAACTCAACAATGTGTCCCTCAATTATTAACTACTTCTCACAGACCACAAACAAATGGAAAGGTTGAACGTGTAAATCAAATCTTTATTACCCACTTAAAATGTGAAATTAGTAATGACTCAAGTAAAGTCCTACGGACAAAAATTTTGGAAAAATAACCCATCAATATAATTTAACTCTACTTACAATAACAGGGCTCCCTCCAACCTATTTAATGTATGGTAATTTACCTTTTGAAATTTCAGTATAACATACTAAACCTAACTACTACCTTCCTGTATAGCAGAAGCAAGAAAATTAGTTGAAGAAAGATCTGAACAATATTATCAAATAAATAAAATAAGATATGACAAAAAATCTCAGGAAGCTGATTTCAAGGTTGGTGACTTACGATGGTATTCTCACAATCGCGAGGGCTGCGGTAGCCCAGTGGTTAAGGTATCGGACCATGGCAGGCATGTCATGAGTTCGTAGTCCTACCACTAAAGACCTGCGTGTAGGGCAGCGATGCACGTTAAAATCTGTCGAGCTGAAACGTCCTCCCGTTGGTGTGGTGTGGTAGTTAGGAGAGGGGTCCCAAAGCTCAGATGTCGTCCATCACTTGACCAGGTTCAAAATTACGTGGTCCGTCGCCAAAAGCCCTCGTGTAGCTGAACAATGCGACGTTAATATTCACTTCACTCACTCACAATCGCGAGTTATTGAAAAGAAAACTCGAGGATTGGGTAACCCCCGCTCAACGATAACTCCCGGGTAATTCGCGTTGCTTATTCTCGAACTGACGATTACCAGATCCGCGAGTTAAGCGTTCGCAAGATGTTAAATTCGTTGTGATTGGACACTAATAATCACGTGGTATATTGTTTACATGTAGCATGTTGTATCTTGGAGCAAGATGTTCGATTCACAGCTATTTTTTTTCTTCTCATGGCTACTACGTCAAATAAAAGTAACTTTTCTCTGGTGGAATCTTATTGAAAAATACAAAGAGATGTTATTCATTGCAGGATAACCAGCGCAGTTTACAATAAGAAAAAAGAAAAAGCACGGGATTGCTTGGCTACTGATTTCAAAGCAGCCAGCCTTTCGAAACGAAGTCGACAACAGCTGCAAAATAAATATATAAATATGCAGAAGGAATCGCAAATAAAGAAGCTTTAAAATGTTTAAACTTTCAAAACTGGAGGAGGAACCAAAAAGTTACTGACCACATCGTTAGATAAACTGCTGGTCGCTATGGGTGCCCTCATTGAACCATTGCCGTTTAGATACGATTGAAACGACAATTATGATACTGTTGTTTCATCAGGAACTCAGAGTAAGTGTACATAGATTTTTTTGTTTTGTTTTGTTTTTATTTAGCTTTTAATTTAAGTTTTCCGTAGTATTCTGAACAGATTTTTCTGATAGTGATTTGTGTTTTATTACATAAAAGAACTCTAATATGAATCACATTATGAAATGTTGAGTAAAAGAATCAATAATTGAAAAAATTTCTTTTCAAAATACACTTTTAAAATATATAAGTTAATTTTTCTGTGATCCAGGAATGCAAATAACATGGCCTTAAAAAGAGTTATAAATTCAGTTGGCTTGATTTGATTTATAATTAATGTTGCATCTTAAAATAATGTGAGGTATATTTGCAATGGACCTCATCATTCGAACCTCTGTCAAATATCAAGGACAACACACCTGCATTAGTAATTCTAAATTGCCACAGCACATCGACCTGAGGACTTTTAATGATGACAGATTTCAGGTTTTCTGAGGCACCAAACTCGCTGGCTATGAATTTGTGACCACGACCACTCGTCTATTGTGCTCACAAATATTTGATTAGAATTATGTAAAAAAATAACTCACGTTGTGTGTAAAATGTATGTGTATTTTTCATAAAAAGAATAAAGATGACATGCACATATATAAGAGAAAGATGTAAATTATTACACCTAATTGAAAAAAAAAGATTAAAAAAGAATTAACTTCCCAAATTATGGATTTATGTATTTAAGTAATTATCATTGCTTAATGTGTACAATGTATCAAACTTGAAAATGTACTGTGATTTCTCATTAAATTATAAACTGTGCATAATCCCCTTTATAGTATGAAAACTTATGTATAATGAAGGACTTACAGAAAAGTAAAATTATTTAGTAAAAGTATGCAATAGCTTACAAAATTTCTTTTCGATGAATAAGATTTATTTTGTGGAATAATTTGTAGTGTGGTAAAAAAATTAATGTACTAAAAACTGTAGTGGCATATTAATTTAATATTAAATTAACAATACTAATGTATGCATTTTAAATTATACTAAATAATAGAATTCATGCAATTTTTCTAAATTCTATCATTTATTGCAGCAGAAACTAATTGAAGAAACATCTAACTTCTCATGCTTTCTTGTGGAAAAGTCTCTAGTTTTTGAAGAAAATGAACTTTATTGTCATTTAAATAGTCAGATTTCATTTGTTCACTATTTATTATTATAACTGAAATTTATTCTATTGTTTGCTTGATTTTTAAAAGTATGAAGATGTCATATTTTATAATGAATTTTAACTTCACTAAAACTTATTATACCTATTTTCAAAATGTACAAAATACGTTCGCAAGTTTACAGAATAATTTCAATTTTTTTAAAAAAATTACATTTATTATTTTTTATTTTAATTTATTATTAGTTACTATAATTAATTAAATACGGGTTTTTTTGTAAAGTGAAATGTTAAAAAATGTCAGGAATAGTTAGTTTTGAATTTTTTCTGCTACCAAAATATTCTTTTCTGAAAAATTGTAAATATTTTGTATATGTAAAATTGTTTTCAGTTTTATATTGTAAAATATTGATAAATGTATGTGTATATATAGTGTTTTGTGACAAAAATAAAATCAGATAAATGCCAATAGTATAATTATTTTTGTTAGATGCAATTGGAAAAGATTCAGTAACATGTTCTGTTTTACCTAAATGTTACTTAATGGGGCCTAAGATTCAATTAACAAATTTATTCTTCTCAAAAAAACTGGATTTTTCATTCTAAGATTTTATAGAAATCATGAATTAAGAATAATTATTAGACATTAGAAATTATTTAAATTAATGATTATATACACAATAAACATTCTATTTTAACCTACCAAAGGGTTGCTGGAAAATTTTAAATCAAAAGGAAAAATAGATTAGGATGAACACTGCTGGCCACCGTAAATGCAACACCCTGAAGGAAGCATGCATTAGCGGAGGTGAGATATGCAAATGATTACAATTTCAGGGTAGACACACATCACGCGCGCCTGTGGCGCCACCTCAAAGCGCTATTTAAGGCTTGAAGATTTCGACGATTTCAAGTTCGGCAATTGTGTTTTTCTTGTGGTTTTTTTTCAAAAAACGATCAGTTATGTCTCGTAGAAAACAGCGATCAGCTTTTCATCAAGTATCCGAGTTCGACAGAGGAAGGATAGTGGCCTATCGAGATTGTGGATTATCTTTCTGGGAAATCGGTAGTCGTGTTGGACGAAACCAAACAACTGTAATGTGGATATGTGACCGTTGGATGCAGGAGGGTACGATGGACCGACGTAGTCGATCGCACCCACCTCAGTGCACCACTTCACGTGAAGACAGGTAAATTGTGCGTATGGCAATGACGGATCGCTCAGTCACATCACGAATCACAGCACAGCACATTGAGTCTGTAACGCATCATTCAGTGTCTGCGCGTACCATTCGACGCCGTTTACAGCAGAGTGGTCTGTCCGCAAGACGTCTATTGCTTGGTCTACCCTTGACGCAGAACCACAGACGTCTCCGCTGTCAATGGTGCGATGAAAGAAGGATATGGGCGGCAGAATGGAATGAAATTGTCTTTACTGACGAGTCACGCATCTGTCTGTAACACCACGATGGTCGGATTCGAGTCTGGAGACACCGTGGAGAGAGGATGCTGAACAGCTGCGTTATGCACCACCACACTGGTCCTTCACAGAGTATTATGGTATGGGGCGGTATTGGATATCACTCTCGCACTCCTCTAGTACGCATTGCCGGTACTTTAAACAGCCAGCGCTACATCTCCGAGGTGTTGCAGCTAGTTGTCCTTCCTTACCTTCAGGGCTTGGCCACAGCCATATTTCAACAGGATAATGCGTGACCACACGTGGCACGCATTGTCCAAAGGTTCTTCGTCAATCACCAGATTTAATTGCTTTCCTGGCCGGCTCGCTCTCCGTATCTTTCGCCGATAGAAAACATGTGGACCATGGTTGCTCAACGATTGACCCAGATTACACCCCAGCTGCCACACCAAAAAAACTTGGGCAACGTGTGGAAGTTGCTTGGTCTGCTGTACCCCAAGAACACATCCAAAGTCTCTTTGAATCAATGCCGTGTGGCAGTGGTGATCTCTAACAATGGCGGATACTCTGGCCACTGATTCTGGCAGGAACCACACTTCACAGAAGTCTATAAATTGAATCATTTGATACTTGGTCAACATGTTATCTACAAAAGAAATTTTGTTGTGCTATCTCTTGTCTTTCTTGGTGTTGCATTTACGGTGGACAGCAGTGTATATACTTGTATACAATCAAAATATAAATTGAAATTTTAAAATAATAAGAGTTTTGAATTCTCATAGGATAACATTAAATCATAACATCAAACGTAGTTTTTAGCTGAATCGTGAGAAAAAAAGTGTATTGAATTGCTAACGTTGTTCCTATGTTAAGGAATGAAAACTGGCCTTCTTTCAATACTTTCCAAAGTTTCTAAATCCTCAAGCAGAAAAAAATCGAAACGGTCGTCCATATTTGTTTACAAATCCGCGAGTTACCCTCCGAAATCGGCGGGTTACCTTTGGATGAATAATCCGTGGATTTGGCGCGATCCGCAGTTGAGAATAATGACGTTTCGCCAATCTGAGAGTTACCTCCGGTTCGGGGGTAACTCGAGGTTAACCCGCGATTGAGAATACGACCGTTAGTCATGTATGAGGCATTTCAATACCCTAATACAAGAAAATTAAGTCCTCCTTATTCAGATCATTATAGAGTTTTAAGAAAATGTTCAGTTGTATTGTTTGAAATAGATAGAACCAACGCCCTTAATAAAACTCAGACTAAATTGATTAATACAGTCCGCGTTTAAGACATTTTTACTCATCCGAAAATTTCAAAATACTCAAAATAAAGAGAAGAGGAAGATAAAGAAAAGAAAACCATTGTGTAATATAGAAGTGACTGAGTTTGGCTTTACAAGATTTTTTGGTGGAATAATATGATATGATTTTAAAAATATATAGTATATATTTTGTGTAAAGTGATATGGTTTATATTGTGAAATTAAAAAGTAGAGTTATTATATTTTTGTGAATATTTTAATGTAATTTATAATTTTAAAGCCTACTGGGTGGCGTAGTTAGTTTGTCGCTGGCCTTCTACACCCAAGGTTGTGGATTCTACCCCGGCCCAAGTCGGTGGATTTTCATAATGCAGAAAATCGACAGCGGCCATGTCGTATGATTATGCGGCATGTAAAAAATCCCTTGGAGTGCCCTTTTGTCTTGGGTGCCCTCGGCAAAATTAAATTCCTTTAAGTTCAATTTCGCATCGTCAGAGCTCAGGTGCGTCTCTCTGGGAAGGAAACTGGGCGTCAAAATTACTTGCGGCAATTAGTATCGCCTATATGATGCCGAAATAAAAAGTGATGCCAGCTCCTGGGGAATGAACTAGGTCTGCAAAGGTAAAAAAATACCAATACGCAGCCCCATTAGAGAATATATATATATATATGATTTTAATTTGATATATTAAACGAATTATTTGTGTTTTACTCCTTTCGTGGGCCATTTATTTCTCTTTTTGAATTTCTCGTAGTTTTTTTCTTATGTTTTATTAACAATTATAAACAATAACATTTAAGTAAATATATTTGATTTTGGGGAATTTTATGTTTAGATTTAAATTTTAGGGGTGGGAAGAATACTTCCCAAGAAACCATTCACCGTCATAAAAGAAATAAAATTTAATGGTGATTACTTTGCATGAAAACATGAGAAGCACGTTGCAGTGCACAGGGGGACATCACATTCTTCACACATGTAACAGGTCTTCTTTTCTTGCCCCTTTCTCCTGCATTTCCTTCATCATCTGTAGTTGGAAACCATCTTTGCCATATGATTTCCCACACTGGCTAAGCGCACATCATCCGGAACTACACACTTCTTTGCTTGGAAGATAGCAGAACGTAATTTCCTTTTTCTTGAGAAATATCCGTCTTTTAGCTAATGTTATACGAAATGTTAGCCGGTCTAAACTTCTGTTTCTTTTGTTCACTTGCCACAGTATGAAACTATTTATGATGGCAAGGTCAGTAAGAAAATAAAAGATTAGTATGGGAATTAGTCTTCCCATCATTATAGTAGCAAGGCCAATATATATTATAATGGGTTTTGTGCTTCCTTCAGGTGTATTTTGTGTTGTTGTTTCCAAAATGGTGTATATAGCTAAGCTACACCATCTCCATAAAACCAAAAATTGCCAAAAAATCCAAAAATAAATTAGGATTTCAATAATACCCCAGCTCACCCTTGATATTTTGGAAAAGACCTCACCAGCTCAATATTCCTAGGAATCAGCAGACGTCTCTATCACGCTTTTTAGTGGCCACTCAAATCTCTTACTTTTGAACAGGGTCGAAAAGTCTTTCTAGAGTGTCATTGGTGCGAGGCCTCCCGCAGTCAAATTCTTAATTGCTTGAATTTTACTATTGGTAAGGTTTTAGGTGTATTTTGTAAGATCTTGTAGATGGAAAGTAATCTTCCCACGGCCCACGAAAGGTTTAAGGTTGAAAGATGTAATTTTAGTTATTAGAAAAATGACTAATGTACTAATACAAATGGTATTGATTTTGGTGAGAAACAAGAAGAAAGTCAAGTTGCATTCTTTTCTCTCTACTGAATTTTTATTATTTTTGTTAATTATTTTGTTCATGAGCAAATTTATTTCTATTTCATTTTAAAATTGTGGGTTTTGATATGATGGCCACATATCCAGCTTCACTGTTTCTCGAAATTTTCGTTGTCTAAATTTAAATTAATTTACCAACTTGAAGTTTATTTTTTTGGAACTTATACAGTAGATAGAAGAGAATTCTATCATTATTTTTTGTAGATGTCTTGAATCATTAAGAGGACAAACTTGTTTAGTTTGATTTGTACACCTCTTATTGTTTTTATATTAACATCCCTGAACATCTGTGATTTAAGCAAGCAGATTTATCAGAGAGATGTGCTTGAAAAGAAGCAGTATGATGCAAATTATATCAGTGTATGTGAGATTTAAGAGAAAGAGAAGAATGTGTCTATAAAACGAATAAAATTAAAATGTCCCGAAGAGATTCAAAATATGTTATGTGATATTTTTAAATAAATATGAACATTGTGATTTTTTTATTTGTCATTGAAAAGTAAGCACTATAAGTGATGTGATAGTCTTCTTTCTGAAAATGAGTCCACTTTTTTGACTCAAATAAAAAATATAAGAGCTTTTTATAACACGTATAAAGTAGAATGTTGTTGGTGTGTTGAATAGTGTGTAAGTTGTTATAAATCTTTTTAATATTATTAAAAATTTCATTTTATTAGTGTCTATATTTTAATGTC
Organism: Trichonephila inaurata madagascariensis; assembly: GCA_019973955.1. Classification (NCBI taxonomy): domain Eukaryota; kingdom Metazoa; phylum Arthropoda; class Arachnida; order Araneae; family Nephilidae; genus Trichonephila; species Trichonephila inaurata. The sequence continues at coordinate 47,299 of BMAV01011973.1, forward strand.
TCCACAGTGTATCTTATCTAAGTAAATTTTTGTGTAACAATATTAGATTTTACGACGATGGCGCTAGAGTAGATTTTATTACGCATTTATTATCTTAGAATTTGTATGATATGTATTTTTATCTCAACTTCGTTATTGTTTGATATGATAATATTTTCCAATATATGCAACAAATGAACCAATGATATGCTAGCAATAATACAAATCTATTATTATAAAAGTATAGGAGGAAACGTCTAAGTCAAGCCTTGGAAGCCAATTAGATTTAAAACACTAGTGTACATTGTGTGTGAGAGGTTTCATTTATATCAAGTAATATTTTAAAAGTATTGTTATTTTGTGCATTGGTATAATTTCGTTTATTTTTATTGTGTATTTTAATTTTACTATTCCTATTATTTAAATCTTACATACTGTGTGTGATATGTGTTTCTATATAATGTTATGTACTGTTTTTTTTATACATTGAAAATTGATTGAGTTTGCGAGAGTGCAAACCCCCACCAGTGACCCTTCATAAAATTGGGAGACAAATGTAAAGATAACTAACTTATATCTAAAACGAAATCTCCTATTTACAATTTAAAATTTATTTTCCATAACATATTCCAGTCTTATGGTATCCGACTACGTTCGGAACCGTGATTTTGCAAAAGCGTATAAATGGATACTATTTATGATATTTAGTGTCACAGATTAGAAAATGTATATAAAATTGCTTTAAGAATATTATTACAATAAAAAATTATTTAAGTACAATATTTTGACAAAAAAAGAACATAGAATGACCCATTTTCAAAACATTCTCCTTGTGTGAATAAGGCTTCTATTATAATAATATTTTGCCTGTATATAGCTCAGACCTCTGTACAGAGGCTCAACTTGAATTTTTGAAATACATAACTTAGAAGTGGGTTTATCCATGTTTTACGACAACAGAGGGGAGAAATTTTAAGAAAAAACGCCGATAATTATTTCAATGGGTTGTAACTATGAAAATAATGTGAATTTTTGAAAAAAATAGTTCAGACTCTTTGTAGAAGTCTTTACTTTATGTAAGCACAAAATATTATTATTTTAGAAGCATTTTTTATAAAAGGAGAACATTTTGGAAAAAGGTTATTCTAAGTTAATTTTTTGCCAAAATATTGTATTTAAAAATTATTTTTTGTCAAAATGTGTCCTTAAAACAATATTTTACATGTATTCTAATCTAAGTGACTCTAAATATCATGAAAATTATCCATTTATGCGCTTTTTTAAAATCACAGTTCCGAACGTAGTTGGATACCTTAAATTTAAAAAATAATTATTTTTCAGAAAACATATTCGAAACATAACAATTCCAATCCCAGCTCATTAATTTTTATGGTCTTCGTATCTACGCTCACACGCTTTACTTTCCAATAGAAAACATAAGCTAAAAAATGATTATTTATCAGCTCTGGAAATAAGTATAAAATTCAATTAAATCGAGGTGCTTGGCATTGGTTTGTCTCAGCAAAAAGATGTGTCGATTGCTCGCTGAATAAAACTGTTTTTTACAAAAAGTTCTCGATACTGATTTCAAAATATTACATATATATATATATAATTCACGAAAATATTATACCGCAGCAATAATTGTGTCACAGTACCTCCTCCTCATGTTGGTTGAGTTGAATATCTTGCTCATTTTTGGATTTTCGTAAGGAACCGAATGCAACCTGAATGGAGATGCCATTGAATCGAACTCAAAAGGAATACGAGCAAGAAATTTCAATAATTTACTTTTATAAATTCAAACACTAGAAATTATTACGGATATTCAGACAAAATTAGTTAAAGAGTGTGAATAAATTTTGTACTTATCTGAACGAGATGCAACCCCCGGTCTTGTCGATTCAAATACCACGTAATGTACAATTACAAAACATGAAATGACAGTATGACTTTGGGACCAATCGGCACAATCATCTACAATCCACTACTTTTATTTATTTTGTGTAGACTAGTTACATAGCAATCAGAAGTAACGTTCACTTGTATTGATACGTTGTTCTCTTTTAAAGCGTCAATTTGACAGAACGGAAGAAAACCCGGGAGGATAGACTTCACAGGTAACCCATTGCTACAATTAAACAGAATTTTTTACTATTAATAGAATTTTTTATTAATGAAACACCACTGAATAATTTAAGCTGTACCGATACTGATGTCCACAGAAATATTTAACCATGAATATTTCCATATTTCAAGATTCTCCCTCCCTTAGAATCATGGGCAATTAATGTCTAGGAATTAGAAGGCCAAGACACATGACTTAAAATTCATCAGAATGTTTCACGAGCTTTGAAGATTCGACTTTTATGACATCGTGCATTATTTTGTTGATAATCACCACCACTCGCCAGAAACACTCTTGCCATGGAGGGATACACCTGATCCTTAATAATGTCCACATAGCCCACAGACGTTAGGGTTTTCTCTATGGAGATGAAGGGCCCTAATGTGTCTCATAAAACCATCTTTCACACCCTAATACAACCACCATCACCTTATATTCGACCAACTGTGTACACGGATGCTTGAGTTTCAGTTGGAAATTGGCGCTCTTCCCTCTCCAGTCAATAACATGAAAATGCGATTCGACCGACGAGGCGATTCTTTGGTCCAATGCTGATGTGCCATGACACATTGCAGACACTATTGGAGACGATGTGCCGTCAACGCAAAGTCGTGAATTGGGCACCGACATCATAAGCAGTAATAAACACTGCACTGTATGTTGAGACTCACCGACTGAGTCACCGCTGTTGTAGCCCTTTCGTCATGGCGAACAATGCGTAACAGTCTCCACTCTTCATTGAAATCAATACACCATGGCCAACAAACCACTGCCCGGTGACTTGTTTCACCGTCTGTACACCACTTTACATAAGTACTCACAACGACAACACGTGAACAGTTCGCCAAATGTGCTGTTTCTGTAATTGATATTTCTTTCAAACTGTTGATAATATCTGAAATAAACCTTTCCCCGACATCCAGTCAATATCTTTTTATCCCCGTTTACCTTCATAGATTCAAGTAGTTTTCCATTCCCAATTGTTTATTTGACTTTCCGGAAGAGGCCAATCACTAAATTTTTCATTTACCCCAAACTTCCAAATTTCCTCTCGTAAAACCTACAAAGTAAGTCATTCCTTCCTGGTTACATTCTATTTTTATAAGAATATAATCTAGATATATATTATAAATGCGAATGTTTGTGAGGATGTTTGTCCGTCTTTCACGCAAAAACAACTGAATGGATTTTAATGAAACTTACAGTAATATTGCTTATACATTAGAATAACACATAGGCTATAATTTATAAGGATATTGTGTGAAGTGTCCAAAATATAACGATATTTGTCAAGTAAGTAGGAAAAAATACTGCCATTTGCAAGCAATTATGACGTGCGCTGCAAAAAAGACCCCGACAGCAATATCTATCTTTTATTTATGAAGAAAATTTTTTTGTCTACGCAAGGCGCTGGCTTCTAATTTATTCCTGGGCTCAGTGTAATCCCTATTTTTTTTGTCAGAATAAAACGAAGATTTGAAGGGAGAGGTTGTTTTAAGTCTCTCTTTATTTGTGAATGGCTACTATTGATTTTTTTCATGTGTGGACCATAAGAAATTAATGCTTATATCAAAATAAATACTTTTATCGCTTCTGGTACTTAAAGTAAATAAGCTTTGTCTTTCACACTACATAATTTGTTTGTGGTTAGTAGTTAATTATAAAGCTATAATAAACGTTAATATATAATTATAACGTCAATTATATTGCATTTTTAAGTATAAAAATAATAACTACTGTATTGTATTTTTTGGAGTGAATGAGTGAATATTAACGTCGCACTGTTCAGCTACACGAGGGCTTTTGGCAATGGACCACGTAATTTTGAACCATGGTCAAGTGATGTGGATGACACTTGAGCTGGCACCCCCTTCTCCTAACTACCACACCACACCAACTTAGAAGGAATATTCTACCAATACTTAGCAAGAATATTCTTTGAAATCCAAGATATATGACAGCACGGGTTCTATAATGAGTATTTTAGAGGGGAAGGCGAATAATTTTGTAAAAGATATTGGTTTTCAGCTGTCGGCGTTTTCATCGGATTGCAAAGATTATTATTTTTGTCCCAAAAAAATAGTTTATGTCAAAATTTAAGTGTCTTATGTTTTTATATGTTAATGAAGACCTTAGAAAACGATTTGACTGTTTATTTTAAGTGAACGGTGTATATAGTTAATTTTACAGTGCAGTGGCACACACAGGGGTCCGGACCCCATCCCCCAAAGCCCTTGATTTTTTTTCCGATTGGTTATAATTCTAAGTATATAATACGTAAAATTTAATTAAATATTTGTTATTAATGATTAATTTTATTAATTAATGCTAATTATTTATTCAATAATTAGTTTTTTACTGTGTTTTGTTCCTGAAAATCGGCAAAATCAAAAATAGCATAATACAAGAATGGTGAACTTTCAACCCCGGACCCCTCCCCCTTGAAAAATTCCTGTGTGCGCTACTGTTATAGTGCAATATCTTAAATTAATTTATTAGCTCTAACGGATTAAATTTCCCAGTGGAGTATTTTGTTTATGTATATCCCTTAATTTTCAATGTAGTGATCCAAAAAAAAAATATTGCATGAAAAAAACTGCAGTAAATCATAATGCGGTAGATAAAGCATTAACGTGCATCGCGCCCCTACACGGCAGGTCTTACAAAGCTCTAATAAAGCTCGAGCTATGAAAGTAGCTAGACATTTGCCAACTTGACTCTATCGTTAACATTTCGCTATGTTTTTCATTGAATCGCCATTATAATTTAAGAAATGGCGTTGCTTGTGAATATTACAATTCTAACATAAAATAAATCCAACAGAAAGTAATATTAATGTATTACACTTTCAGATATATAAATTATTTACACTATTTTAAGCGTTCATTACACAAAACTTTTAACAATGTGTTACTGAGTGTGTGTGTGTAAATTGTGTGTACTGAGTGTAAATTATTTACACTATTTTAAGCGTTCATTACAAAAACTTTTAACAATGTGTTTGCTGAGCAGAATCAACTTTAGGAAGTATTTTCAAAAATCGACCTCAAGAGTGTTACGAAGTTATAAATTAAAAAATTTTTTTTATCAGCTATTAGATCTACAAACTTAAAATTTAACGGTGTTTTTCTTTCTTTCTTTTTTTTTTTTGTTCTGCTGAGTATATGCAAAAAGCTTTTTTGTTTAATTTGCAATTCACGTAAAATTAACTCATTAAAAACTTCTTTATCCTTCAATCTGTGTTGTTTAATTTTTCAGTTCACCCGTGCGAAGAACGGGTATACCAGCTATTTCCTAATAAATTAGTTTCCTCTTTCCTTACTTCCAAATCTATCTGCTGTAGAATAATGATGTAATGTGACTAATTTGCTCTTCTAGCAAAAGTTGTTGTTTTTTTAATATTGTGCTGTATTTTCTTGTCCATGGCTTTTTCTTATTATTTCCTGTCTATCTTGAAGGATCAGTTTGTTGCATTAGCCCCTCTGGATGAGTTTAATCCTGCCGAGTAAATGAATAACTACGTAAATAAGATTTTTTCCTAGGTACAGAGCTAAAACGATTCAACCTTTATCTAAAATCGATAAATCAGCTGCTTGTCCCGTTTTGTCAGCGTATGGAAAGACAGCGCATGGGCGCTGTATACAGGATGGTCCCAAATTCATGGTACAAACTTTAAGGGTAGGTACATGACATTGTAACAATCTTTTATTGTACAGGAATGTATGGGAGCAAATGATGCGGTGAGGCACAAACACAAAAAAAATAAAAGACGAAAGGAAAGACAAAATGTTTATTGAAAGCGTCGTTGACAAGCGCAATGTTTACAGTAACTCATCATAACTGTTCAGCACATAAACTGTGAAGTCCAGCTGCAGCTCACATTGCTGTACCACCCACAGAGAAGATAGCCTGTGGGATTCAAAGCTTGTACTCGCTGAAAATGAAACAGGTTTATATAAGTGATTTTTGTTTAACACTTTACAAACGGTCTGATGACTTACACTTACGTGATGAGCAACAGCTCTTGTACTTGACTCTGGTCTAACAGCCACAACGTTTAAAATGCTTTCTTCCAGGCTTGGACTGCATACAGCTCTTTGTCGACCAGCATCATGTCTGGTGACGTGGAACGAACGTGTTTCACGAAGTTGACGATGTAACCGCTGAAAAATTCTGTGATCCTGCATTCGTCGATCAGGAAACTGCGTGTGATACATTCATAGCGCAGCTCTGCCGTAACCATTTACATGGCAATGCATGTAATGCATGCCTGCATTTTCAGCATACGTAAAGTCTCCCATCGTAAACGTCAGCACAATTGGGAATGGAGCTTTCTCCTACCGAGATGCATCATTTTGAACGCCGGCTAGACAAACCTACCGATAACTCCATTTCTCTTTTTTTTATTTCCTCTGTTTGCGCCTCACTGCGTCACTTGCACCCATACATTCCAGTACAATAAATGATTTTTACAATGTCCTGTATCTATCCTTAAAGTTTGTACCATGTATTTGGGATCACCCTGTATGTTGAAGCATCAGCTGCGCGTTTGCCATGGTTTTGTCTCTGAGCAAGCTCATTCCTTTAGGTGAGGGGTCCTCATAATATAATGGCTCCTCGGTGTGTATATAACATACAGTCTCGTAAAAATATTTGAAAACTGCACTAAAGACTTATAAGAGACGCTACATTTCCGAAAACAATAATTACTTTTCTCCTTCAAAAACAAGCTGTCTTTCTAGTTGGAGGCATCAGAATGTTCAAATCATTGGTGCTGGTGCAATGTAATATGTTAGTATCATTTCATTGACGACATATCAATAAAGTTAATTATAAATTTGAGGACGAATAGAATGCGTATGTGACGGGTTTTATCCACGGAACTTCTACTAACCCTCTTGGGGAAACTATTCTTTAATTGTGCTTTCAGTTTAAAAAAAAACTGCTTTCCGTAGAGATGACTTAATTTTATGCAATGTAAATGCTATATAAACCCTGGCATTGGTGTGTCTGAGGTTAATAGTAAAATCTCGTAATAGTTGAAAGTGATTTGTGACTAGGAAGTCGTGCGGTCTGAAAATATCCATCTTAACATCCACCCGGAGTAATGAAAGAAAATAAAGAGGTAGACATACCAAGCTGTCGTTGTTCGAGAAGGAGTTGTCTAAGGAACTACGAACAAAGATAATTCTTTTTAAATAATCTCATAATTTAGATTAAGAATTTAAATTTAAGATTGCTCCCAAAGTTAAGGAATATGCTGTATAAATTGTTCATAAAGTGTTAAATCTCAAGTATAAGTAACTATTTTTAAAAATCATGTCTGCTTCTTCTCCGAATCCTCTTACACCTGCAAGCTCCGGGTAACGGCACATGTTCATTCTTTGATGTATAGAAGATCTCTGAATGCAAGTTTGCGACAGCAGAGCTCTCTCTGCAGTAGCAGCACCCTTTATATTGGATACTACTACTATATCCTTTATATTTGGGTTTAACCTTTTATCTACCGACGGTACTTTTAAGTATCACTCACTTTAAAATTAAATAAAATAACCATTTTTACGAATACTCTGGCCACATACTTAGCAGGAATATTCTTTTAAATCCATACTTTCAAGATTAAGGGCAGCTCGGGTTCTATGGTGAGTATTCTAGCGGGGAGGGAGGAATAGTTTTATTGCAGAAATGGCTTTCTCAGCTGACGACGTTTTCAGCGGATTGCGAAGATTATCATTTTTGTCCCGAAAAAAATAGTTAATGTCAAAATTTAAGTGTCTTATTTTTTTTGTATATTAATGAAGATCTTAGAAAACGATTTGACTATTTATTTTAAGTGAACAGTGTATATAATTAATTTTACAGTTGAATATCTTTAATTAATTAATTAGCTCTAACGGATTAAATTTCCCAAAGTTGATTATTTTGTTTATGTATATCCCTTAATTTTCAATGTAGTGATTCAAAAAAAAATATTGCATGAAAGAAACTGCAGTAAATCATAATGCGGTAGATAAAGCGTTAATATCAAAAGGTAAGTGTCTTATTTTTTTTTATATGTTAAGGAAGACCTTAGAAAACGATTTGACTAGTTATTTTATGTAAACAGTGCATATAATTAATTTTATATTTGAATAACTTGGTGGTACTTGTAAGTACCGACAGCACACTGGGTGTTGAAGCAAGAATGCTGTTTTTTTTTTTTCGTCCATGTGGCTTGCAATATTTATATGATTTCCTACATAAACTGATTTTTCCGAAAGGGAGAAGTCCTAGATAGAAACGAAGCGAATGCATTGGAAAAAATTTTAATAATCTCGATTCGGGACCAAAGAAGCAATTTGTGAGAGATTATCCCCTCTCTTTTGCCCGCCTAGATGTGTGGGAGGATGGGAAGAAATACCAGACATATTCAAAATCAACTTATTTATTGATCAACCAAATTAGCAACACTGATTCAATTAAATTCAAGATGAGAATGTCTCAATATAAACAATACACGTGGAACAATAACGAGATACAAGAGTTATACGAAAACTATAAATGTCAACCACGTTGATTTAGGATCAATTCAATTATCCCAATTAGCTTAACGTTACTTTAAGGTTAGTGACCAATCGTTATACTTTAAAGCTGTCTTCTGTTAATGTTAAAGAATAGGACCCGAATTAGGTACATTTTTTCAGATATAAAAAAAAATGAAAACTTAATGTTACATCCTGGCTTCACTATCCCTTAGAGAACAATATATAACAATATATTTTATCATACTTTACATTTTTGACCGAGTTGAGCCATTTTTTCTGGCATAAAATGTGTTTCGCGTTTTTTCTCCTATACTGTAATGTTAAATGAGCTGTCCTTTCACGTGTTAAAATGAAAAAATAATATTCACGGAATATTTTGAAATTTTAGAAACGTTATATTGTTAACAGATGTATGAGTTATAATGTTGCAAATTTTGATGGAAATTGAGGCATTTTTCTGTCTGAAAATGTGCTCAGCGTTTAGTTCAGGCTGTCGTACTTTTGCCGAAAACAGCCTTAAATCTAAGTCTATTTAATATTTGAAACATTCAATAACTTGTAGTGATATCTGATCAGTTGCAATCTCACCTGACTCCTGGTCAGGTTACCTAGCTCATGCTAGCTAAAAAACCTGACTATATATAGTATATTTATTTTGAATATCACGGTTTCTTCTTCAGAAGGATTGGTTGCGAATGAACGCGAATGATAGCCTCAAAAGGATTAGTGGAAGGTACGCGAATTTCAAAAACCAGAGTTAAGTGAGACATACTATTTCTGAAAATGGTTATAATCTACTTTAATTGTGATCTGAGTTGACATTAAAATTTTACTGTAATAGCTATAGATGCTGCAGAAATGATTTATAATTCCCAAAAAATGTGAATACAAAAAGGAAAAAGAAAATACCGTATAATGTTGAAATCTACATACGTATAAGAGAATAGCAGCTCACTCACTCATCTCGAATCTCCAGAGCTATAAGATTTACAGACTTGAGATTTGGAAAGCATGCTCCTTTTTCTGAGTAGAAATCCGCTATGAAAGGGTTTTGGAAAATCAATTTTCAAGTGGGGTTAACGGAGTATTTTACACAAAATTTCCCATTTTTGAATTATTACACCCAAAGACTTGAAATTTCACAAACATGATTCTTTTATTGAGTAGAAGTTCATTACAGACAGGATTTTGAGGACTCCCAAGGGAGGTTACGGGGGCACTATACAAAAAAAATCCTTTTTTTTTAAGTGAAACTTCCTTGGGCGCAAAAGTGAATGGGAAATTTGCCGAGTTTTGCGTTAAGGTGAAAAAGCGAAAGGAAGTAGGATTCCCCCCATCCCCTCCTCCTCGAATCGTTGCCATGGTGAGGAGATAGTGAGCGGGGAACACCACATGACTTGCGTCATATCCGTGAAAAAGTTGGACGATTGTCAAGGGCCTCTTGCTGCTTCGAACGAAAGGCGCTTAGGTATTGGAGACATAAAGTGGATACCTTTGCTACTTTTAAGGTATCTGACTACGTTCGGAACCGTGATTTTGCAAAAGCGTGTAAAGGGATAATATTTATAATATTTAGTGTCACTTAAATTAGAATACATGTATAAAATTGTTTTAAGGACATTATGACAAAAAATTAAAATACAATATTTTGGAAAAATTAATTAGAATAACTTTTTCAAATGTTTCTTTTAAAAAAAGCTTCTATTGTATTAATATTTTGCCTGTATATACTCACCTCGTACAGAGGCTTCAACTACGATTTTGAAAATTCAAATTATTTTCAGAGTTACAACCATTTGAAATAATTATCGGCGTATTTTCTTAAAAGTTCTCCCTTCTGTTTTCGTAAAACAGGGATAAACCGACTTCCAAGTTATGCGTTTCAAAAATTCTAGTTGAGCCTCTGTACAGAGGTCTGAGCTATATACAGGCAAAATATTAATACAATAGAAGCATTTTTTACAAAAGGAGAACATTTGGAAAAAAGGTTATTCTAAGTTAATTTTTTGCCAAAATATTGTAATCAAATAATTTTTTTTCGTCATAATGTCCTTAAAACAATTTTATACATGTATTCTAATCTAAGTGATACTAAATATCATAAATATCATCCATTTACACGCTTTTGCAAAATCACGGTTCCGGACGTAGTCAGATACCTTAACGAACTCGCGTGGCGTATTTTCGTAGTTTTATATAATTAACAGGCGTTTTCAACGAATAAACGCACCCAAAATATTACCACTATATGGCTCTTCCCGTTACGGGAGTGTCTGGGGCATTGTGTATATTTCACTAACGTTCGCGCCAGAATCACTACGGATAGCTTCTTGTAAACAAACACCGTGACTTCTGCGAATGATGCATTAAGTTTGTATTATTACTTTTCAGTTCCGTTGAGTTATAATTAATTCTAGTCAGAATGCCTAGAACAAATGCAAAAGAGGAAAAGAGTTTCGTGAAAGGAAAAAAAAAGGAAAACTAGCAGCAAGTCCAGTCGAAAGTCTATATATCACCAGGTAGTCCTGTTGCAGCTGCTATCACCATCATCCATAAAGTTTTAGTGCTGCACGCACCAGAGGCTGCTGCAATCATTGGATCCGATGATGATTAAAAGTCGATTATCTTAACTGGAGACTTTAATATTAATTTTGCTTCAGAAGAAGCAAAGCCACTCATTGAATTCTTGAAACGGACACTGAATTTGACAATGAATACTGATTCTAGAGAAGGAACAACAAGATACGGAACCACGATTGATGCAGTTTTCACGCTTTTCTTGATTGACTACCATCGAGGACTTTTATATATCCTACTTCAAATACCACGCACCTATTGTGTCTTTTTTGGAAAATGATGCAGAAAATTGAATAAAAATATTATTTTCATGCAATATAAATGTTCGAATTTTATTTGATTACAGTAAGTTCCCCCAGCAGTTTAATATGATTAGATCTATTACGGCCAACGTCGCCAAAGAAGTTTCACTTCTATCACGTGGCTTTCCTAGCTCTTTTTTTTTAACTATTAGGTTTGAAATCTGGAAAGCATGTTCCTTCAGTTGAGTTGAGATGCGGTAAGAACGAGTTTTCCAGAAATTGACTTCCAAGGGAAGTTGCGAGGAGGGGATTATGGGGATATTATAGACAGAAATTTCCCTTAACAAACTTGAAACTTGGCAAATATGTTTCTTCGGTTTAATAGAGATCCACTTAGAATGGGTTTGGCAGCAATTGATTTAGAATGGGATTACAGCTCCCGAGCGAGGTTCTGGGAGCGTTAAAGACAAAATTTTCCGTTTTTGAACTATTACACTCACAGTTTTGAAATTCAGAAAACATGTTTATTTCATTGAGCAGATATCAGCTATGAGCGGGTTTTGCGGAAATCGTCTTGAGCAAGTAGGGTTGCAGGGGGTAACGAAAGTGTTATAAAAAAAAGTTTCCGTTTTTAAACTAATAGACGTACAATCTTGAAATTAGACAAATATGTTTCTTGTGTTGAGCATAGATCCACTAAGAACGGGTTTTAAGAAAATGAACTTCCAAGAGGGGTTTGTGGGGTTGTTATAGATTTCTTTAAAGAAAAGTCCCATTTTTCAACAACTAGACCTACAGACTCGGAATTTAGCAAGCATGTTTCTTCTGTTAGGGGCAGAGATTCACTAAAAATTTTGGTTGAGGAATTGGACTCCGGAGGACGTGTTACACTAGCGTAAATTATAAATATACTTCTATTTTATAAATTCAAGTGCTGTTCCTCTTTAATCAAGTGAGTAAGTGAGTGAATGAACATTAACGTCGCACTGTTCAGCTACACGAGGACTTTTGGAGACGGACCACGTAATTTCGAACCATGGTCAAGTGACGTGGACGACACCTGAGCTGGCATCCCTTCTCCTAACTACCACACCACACCAACGGGAGGTTGTTTCAGCTCTCGACAAATTTAACGTGCTACACGGCCCTCTTAAATCAAGAGGCGGGAGGCAAAAAATTATTTTAAAATAAAATCGAAAGCTAAACGCTAAGACTTAAAAACCTCTAAAAAGAATATATAAAATAACCTAGAAAGAATATATATATTCTTACAGTGCCTCCCCTTGAACCCTGCTTGATGTAGAACTTGGGTTTTACCAAGATATTCTAAGCGACATGTGTTGCTTACTAAAATCATTCTAATTGAAGACGATAAACTTTGTTCAAATAAAATTCACTGTAAATTTTGTCATTCCAGAACAAGACACGGAGATAAATTGGAATTAAAAAATATACAAGGATATATTTTTGATTCCGGAAGAGATTTTCAGTAGTGAATGAATAACGAATAATGTCTTTATATATTCTGTAGATTGAGAAATATACATCAATTTTTTTAACATGTTACTTTACAACAGCATATGAATACTGCTTGAACCATCAGTTTTCACATATTTGACAGATATATCGGGTTTCTACACTATTTTCTTTAATATAGGTAGCATATTTATGTTTATTTTCAAAATAGCCAGCATTTTCTCTTACATAAATGCTCTTTCTTGAATTAAATTCGCTTACTAAGGAAACGATTTATATAATCTTCTCCATCTAGCGTCAATTTTAATTTCTCACATTGATTTTTGAGAGTGACAATTTTTGTAATGGTTCAGTAATTTAGACAGTATTTTAACATATTTTATACACAAATACATTGATTTTTATCACACACTGAGAACTAATTATACTAACTGATCAAAGTATACATGCCACGAATATGCGTATGTTTATAAGAATTGTCCGTCACCCAGTCTAAGTATGCATGGATTGTTTATCGCCTTTCTTAATGTGATTACAAGTATAGCAAAAACTAATGTTTCCCTGACAAAAAATATCAAATTGTCTAGTTTTTCACATAAAAAGGAATAAAAAGCTCTATTTTTATGATGTAATTTCCTACTTTTAAAAATATAGAATGGTTAAGAAATAAATATGTCGCGTGCCATTGGAAAACTTCTTTGCGAATTCACAACTGGTTGGAAACGGTCAAGAAAAACGGTTGTCTCTTTCAGTAGAGAAACTGTATTCAGTTAGATAGTCGTGAGCAAAATAATAAGAGTAGAATGTTGAAACCAGTCTAGCCGCGGGAGCCATTTTCTGTCGCCGAATTTAATGAAGAAACTGGTTTGAGGACGCGGTTAGAATTCTGCGACCTCCAAAATACTCGGCATTTGAAAATTTGTTCTTAAAAAAAATCTTTTTTTATCTCGATATATCAAATAACTATATATAATCAAATTTGAGAAGGAAAAAGTAAAATAGAAATTATAAAATAAAAGTAGAAAAATTATAAAATTAAGGGGAAAAAATGTAATTCCTCTGTTTCACCCCTCACTTTCTTTTCACTCCTCTTTCACGTGAAAAGAAGTGTTGAAAAAAAAAGTATGCCACAAAAAAAAATAATTAAATTAAGATATCCGACTACCCTAAAATCATGATTTTTTTTCAAAAACTGACAAATTTGTTTTATGATTTTATTTTATAGACCATCTTATTAGACTTAATAAAAATACCAAGCTTTTTGTTTTACATTCACTAGAACAAAAACTGCAAAGTGTTTTAACAAAAGAAGATGCCATAACTTTACACAAGATGTCAAACTTTAAAATGCGTTTTACTCGAAATGTGTTTTTTTTTCGAACGCGGACAGTGATTACTCAAAAAGTTTTGAAAATAATTTAATGAAACTTTTTGTAAATGTTTTGTGTAACAGTAGAAGTATTTTGTTCTTCAGATTTATCAATCACTGTATTATTTCAAAATTTACAGTAATTTATGTGAATATAATCACTGTTTTTTTTAAACAATTTCATATAGTCACTAAGATAGAGGTCTCTAGTTTTTGTAAAAATTAAAATACCTCTTATCCTGAAGGTCATTTCAAACATGAATAACAAAGTAACAGATTAAAATTGAAAAATTGAGAATTTGTTCGAAAAATTTTTGTACAGAGTGGACCCCGTTTATGTAATTTTTTGTAGATTTTGACCAGTTTTTTCCCATTTTAATAATAATAAATTTTTTTTCTGTTTTCAATTTTACGATTTTTTGCTTAAAATATACTAAATAAACCTAAAAATCACAAAAAAAATCCCCATATCTTCATTTTTTCAAAAAAAAATTGGCGCAAGTAGTCGGATACCTTAAGCTGAAGAAATAAACGCTGAGAGAGAGTAATCCAATTTTATGTTTCTACTTGATTCCATCAATGGGCTATATGCCAAAATTGCTTTGGCATTTAACATAAGCAATTTTCTTAAGGTATCCGACTACGTTTGGAACCGTGATTTTAAAAAAAGCGCATAATGGATAATTTTCATGATATTTAGTGTCACTTAGATTAGAATACATGTATAAAATTGTTTTAAGGACATTTCGACAAAAAAAATTATTTAAATACAATATTTCGGCAAAAAATTAACTTAGAATAACCTTTTTTCAAAATGTTCTCCCTTTGTGAAAAATGCTTCTATTATAATAATATTTTACCTGTATGTAGCTCAGACCTCTGTACAGAGGCTCAACTATGATTTTTGAAAAATTCACATTATTTTCAGAATTACAACCCATTGAAATAGTTATCGGCGTTTTTTTCTTAAAATTTCTCCCCTCTGTTGTCGTAAACATGGATAAACCTACTTCTAAGTTATATATTTCAAAAATTCTAGTTGAGCCTCTGTAGAGAGGTCTCAGCTATATACAGGTAAAATATTATTATAATAGAAGCATTTTTCACAAAAGGAAATATTTTGAAAAAAAATTATTCTAAGTTAATTTTTTGCCAAAATATTGTATTTAAATCATTTTTTTTTTTTTTGTCAAAAATATCCTTAAAACAATTTTATACAAGTAGTCTAATCTAAGTGACACTAAATATCATGAAAATTATCCATTTATGCTTTCTAAAACACGGTTCCGAACGTATAGTCGGATACCTTAAACAAACTAAAAAATATGTATAATAGTATACGAAGTATGTCTTCTTTTAGCATATAAATGACCTCTTCAACACGTCTTCTTATTGACTCCACTAGAATAGCACACATGTTCTTGATTTCAACATCATGAAAAAACACTAGTATAGCCTTTTTTATCATTTGCTCTGTTGTCCTGCAATTCATCTTAGCAAAACGATTCTTGGGAGTATTACATAAATTTTAAATAGGATTTTAGTCTGAGGGATTTCCAGGTCAATCGAACACTTTTATTTTATTTTTTGCATAAAAGCATGGACCAATTTCGAATTGTGACAAGGAGCCAAGTTATGTTGAAATGTTTCCATGAATGGAACAATCCAACTACATAATATTTCTATATTTTTGACAGAATTCATCATGCTTTTAAGAGGAACTAAGCTTCCAGTGTCATTTGTTGTGAAAAAACAAACCAAACATCTGTTTAGAAGGGAGTTTTACAGTCTGTTGGATATGATCTGGTAACAAAGAGCTTCAACTTCACTTCGTCAAACTACACTTGATTTGTATCCCTGCACAAATAAATGTTTCATCACTGAAAATCCCCTTCTTCCAGTCATTAACAATCCATGATCGGTGATTTTTAACCCATGCTGAACGTTTTTTCATCCTTTTCTGAGTTAGAAATAAAAATAAATTTTTCCTCAGTCTTGTTGCTTTATGGCTACCTTCCGGAAGTCTTTTTCGTACAGCTGAGGTACTCATTTCAACACCATTATGCATTAAATCCCTTCAAAGGTCTATACTTGTATTGCTTGTAGTTATTTTGCTGTTTATTATTAAAATATTATCGATTTTTGAAGTAATATTTCGCTCTCATCCACATTTGTCTTTTCTTTTCGGAGACGAAAAGTTCAAGGTGTGGCGCATTTACAGTGGTGTCGGACGCAATCGAAGTAGAATTTCGTGAACTAGAAAAGAATTGTTTTCAGAAATGAATTTCACTGCAAACTGAGCCGTGATGACTAGCAGACATCAAGGACAGTGGTGAAATACACATTTGACTATCGTCCACCACGCAGCCCGACAATCTGGAGTAATGCTATAGGATGCCATTTCAGTTTATCTCTAGATCTTTTGGTTGTCTTTATGACACCCTAGCAGCAAAGCAGTAAATTGACAAGATTCTGCATCTAGGGAGTGCATTCCTTCCTTTCACGGTTTCCTGGGCTTACATTTCAGCAGGATAATGCCTGGTTACGCACTGCACGGCATTCTGCTGCTTGTTTTCATATTTTCCAGTACTTACCTTGCAGGCCTTCCCTTCTGATAACCAGATATCCGTCCATTAGAGCTTATTTTATGACTGAAGTGCTGGCGTCTTTGACCACCTCTGGATTTATTTGACATTCTCGCTAACTGGACGTACATGGCAAGCAATCTCAGAAAAAAACATACGCCAAATCTACAAATCAATGTTCGGCTGGATTAGAGTTCGTGCCTGGGTCAGAGGTGAGTCGACGCATTTTTTTTTCTTTTGCTCTTTGTAGATGTATTTCTTGAGTAAAACATTCAACTCTTGTGATCCTGATAGAGTTTTGTTTTCAATACATATACAACACGTCAGCTGAATTCAGACACATTCGGATAACTTTTCTTTTGTGCGTTGCTTTTTATGTTGTAAAAAAGTAATGATTTGTTAACTCTCAGGATTATTTTATTAAGCTTGTAAGAAAAATTTGACTATGTTTATATTATTAGGAAATCAATTTCGTTCTTAAAAATATACAATTTGTGCTAACTTGTGATACGGCCCCCACTTTGGTGACCGTATCTTTGATTGTCAGCGTGAGCTAAGGGTGTAAGGTTTTCAAAAGGAATAGACATTTTAAATTCTTAATATGACTTTATTAAGAATAGAACTTAAATGTCTAACAATTTAGATAAATTTAAATAACTAGAATCTAGAATGAACAAACACACACAAAGATAGTTAAATCGAATCGCGTAACTTAGAGCACTTTCTCTAAATAATTATTCAATCCGCCTACTCTCACTTCTAATAATATTATAAGTCCTAATATCAAACAATCAGTCCTACCTTAATCCAACCTAAGATTCGATATCTATATGGAAACGTCTGGGCGCGCGTGCAATGGTATGCACCTTGACTTAATGGATTATCTTCCAGGTAACTTCACGAGTGGCTGTCAATTCACGCTTGTATCTCTTCAAACATAACTTTCCCCAAATTGCCGTCTTGCTTACTGAAACTTCTGTTCTTTTAAAAGCTATCTTATTTGCATTTCTTGTTCACATTTCGCTTCTAGGGTTTTGGTTGGAAAAGAGTTGCCATTAATCTTGGCCACCAAAGAACCCAGAGGTTATGTTAAAGACGCGTGAGCTCGTCACAAACTGACACAAAATATAGTACAAACTTTAAGAGGTAATAGTATCCACCAATGTAAACATTTTTCTTTACTGATAGATTACCTAGTCAGAAATGAAACACAAAGAATTTTTTCTCTCTGGAAGTAGATGCTCCTAAAAGTACATGTGAAATTCTTATTGATACTTTTAGATAGCAGCGTCAAGTTCGAATCTGGATATTGCAGGATAAGACCATTTCGTGTTACGGGAATAGTGCTTGATAAGTCTGTCTAGACCAGACATCGGCAACCTATGGCACGCGTGCCACATTTGGTACACGGTACAATTCTTGGCACTCTCCACCACTCTACACATCTGTCAACTTTAAAGTGGATGGAAGTTGGATGATTTTGAAAGAGAGCCTATTGATCTAACATCTGTAGAATTGAGGAAAACAAAATTTATGGAATCCGAAAGACAACTCTAACGATAAATTGATAATTCTGTTAAAATGCTGGATGACATTTCTGGAGAGATTTATTAGTTTGAAGAAAAATGCATGTACTCTGCTTTTCGCTTATGGTTCTACATATTTATAGGAACAAATCGTCTCATATAAAAATATTTTGAGTGCACAAAGAAGTTTTTTAACATCTGAACAATTCAGAATCGTGACAAATCAAGT
This sequence comes from Trichonephila inaurata madagascariensis, assembly GCA_019973955.1. Lineage (NCBI taxonomy): Eukaryota > Metazoa > Arthropoda > Arachnida > Araneae > Nephilidae > Trichonephila > Trichonephila inaurata. Next base: position 65,934 of record BMAV01011973.1, read on the forward strand.
CTCAAATTATACACCTGATATTACGAAATTATGTAAAGCGGTGCTGAAAAATTTTATTTTTTTAACTACATTGTAGGAGAATACTTATATGTTATGTTGTTTATTTCTTGTTTTAATAAATATGTTTAAAAGATACGCGTAATGCATAATATAAGAACGATTTTAATTTTATATTTATGTTGAAGGAATACTTATATATTTTTTTTATTTTTATGCTAATAGATATCCTAAAATGAGGCAAAATTAATATATAATAAGACTCTAAACCTGTAAAGTTCTTCAGGTCTATTCCTTAACTCTGCATGCATTATCGCAGGTATGGAATTGATTCAAATATTTCGTACTGTGTGGTATCCTGAATTGCCGACTCACTGCTCCTCAGTTTTGTGTGAAGTGTATGTCCGTAGAAAAGTATGTTTTCCATATTTCTGAAAGGTTCTTTGTCAGTCTTCAGCAACCATTTGCAACTGCAACTTCTAAAATGACAGAAAAGCTTAAAAAGAAGTAAAAACCGGAAAAAATAGATCCTGTTTAATTGTAATTTAAAAATGAATGAACATAGAAAAAGAATTTTGGAGGAGAAGTGCACTAAACGGTTTCTTATTGAATGCGACATATATTTGTATAAGTTTAACTCAAACGTATTTTACGACAGATAAGCACTGTTAAAAGAGAATTCATTATTGAAGGAAGCAAAATTTCAGATTTATGAGGAAAGATGTCTTTTAAACATTACAAAAATGGATTTTAATATAAAATATGTCCACTTCTAAGTGCAATACATTGGTGGCATTTACATTCCCATGCTACCAATTAATATATTGGATATAGAAATAAGAAGCAAGGATCAAATATGGAGTAATCCTTTTTCCAACTCGTGTAAGGACCTTGGAGTCAGAACTAAAATACCAACATGTTTATCAAAGTATCTCCAAATATGCTCTATCGGATTCAGGCTTGGAAATTGAGCTGATCATTCTATTAATTCTAAACTATGAAGATAATGCTTCTTACTGATGATAATGCTCAACTACCACAGCTCGGTAATTTCGCGCATTATCATCAATCAGAATGAATTCATTACCATTAGCAGTGGTGTATGGTTGAATATATCGATCAAGGGTCTCACCCGATATCTCACTCCAGTTAGAATTCTTTCATGAATTACATTCAGGTCAGTGTGACCACCAAGAGTTATCTCTGCCCAAACCATGATTCCACCTCCTTTGTAATTGTGTCTTTCAACATTGTTGGATTGGTTGCTGTGGGTACAGATTCGAATTGAAATAGAGTTAGCGGACTGTAAAATTAAAAAAATGATATAATGAATCTAAGAACAGGAATGAATGATTTTGAATAAATCATTAAGTATAGAATTTCGAGACAGAATAAGAATTTTAGCATGAAGAATTCCTCAAGAACAAAGTTTCAACATATCTCATTTTATTCCACGATTCGATTCGAATCAGAACATATCTCGAATAAATCAAAACAAACAAATATGTTGCTAGATACTGTACATTAACAGAAAGGCGTGACAAATAAAAACTAATTAAATGCGTTGGCATAGCTTCAGTTCATGAGCCAGCAGTTGCATCGGTGGTGCGTTGTTCCCTACAGATCAGCAGACACCCTGAATCGCTCTTCAGTGTAAACCTGAACTAGTCTGTGAAGTATATGGGAGTCCATCGCTGTCTGGCTCAGGAAACGGGCTGCATCTCTGTCAATGGCTTGAGAGAACACACATAACTGATCGTTTTGCACAGACTTGCATTGAGAAGGTGTTTTTGAACCATTCTATAGCAAAGATTCTTTTTCCCGAAATGATTTTTAATGAGCTGAGGCATCGTAGTGCTTTTTCTCATTCAGCCTAAAAGAGCTAGAAAACAGTCTCCCGCAGGTGTTGTAACTTGTAATTAAACTGGAACACATGTCTTCAAGATACATAGAAGATATTACATACTTCTTACTTACTTACTCGGGAGAATCGAGCTGCGTACGTACCCTTCAAGAAGTTACTTTATTTCAACGATACTACAGTCGTTGGCTCCCAGTGACAGCCAGTTGAGACGCTCTAGCCGTATCAGCTTGTGACAAGTCCTTTTTTTCCATCCATCCCAATGCCTGCCACCTAAATTAACTTAACTCAGTGACGCGACAGCCCATGAGGGCCAAGGGCTACTGTGCCCAGCTCAGTATACGGGACCTTGTGCCCTGAGGTGCATGAGCAGAAGTTCTGGTCAGGTGGTCAGTCTAACGCAAAACCAACAGTGTTAATTTCCCAAGCAAGCTTGGTACTCATTTATCGACCCATTGAAGGGATGCAAGACTGAGTTAACCTTGTCCATCCTGGAGTTTGAACCCTGGACCTGTGGTGTGGAAGTGCAATGCACTAACCACTCAGCCACTGGGCTTATACCACCTAAATTAATTGAGTAATTAAATTCTTCAATGCATTTCTAGACCCTCCTAGACTCGAAAAACGCGTTGTACCTTTTGGAGGCCAGTGTATTTCATCTGCGAAGCTACCAGCGTCTTGTCTGGGAAACTTCAATTGAATCTGAAAAAAAAAATGTTTCTTGATATTTTACCACTGTTGCATAAATAATTGATATGCTGGTGTTTTCCACTAAGTTCAGTAATCTCTTTTTCATCGCTTTAAGTCACATGCAATACAGTTCTCGATCACTCTTTTGAGAGCAACTACGGTAATTATTTGTATTATTATATAGAACATTTGAGTCATATTTTTTATTCTCCTAATTTCCTACACCCAACCTCAAACGCTATTTAGCCATTTAGGCTCCATTTCCAATCCCGCAAACTGTTACCAACAATTCTTGTTTTAGGTGTTGCACAAACTCTTAAGGCTGTTTTCGGCTAATGTTAAAGAATAGGACTCAAATTGTGATACCGCCCCTCTTGGGTGACCGTATCTTTGATTGTCAGAGTGAGCTAGAGGTATAGGGTTTGCAAAAGGAATAGACATTTTTAATTCTTAATATGACTTTATTAAGAATGGAACTTAAATGTCTAACAATTTAGATAATATTATTTAAGCGAAAATCCATAATGAACAAACACACAGTAATAGTTAAGCCGAATGGCGTAACTTAGACCACTATAATTATTTAATCCACTTACTCTCACTTCTAATAATATTACAAGTCCTAATATCAAATAATCAATCCTACCGTAATCCAAATTTAGATTCAATCTTATGAAGAAACGTCTGGGCGCGCGTGCAATGGTATGCACCTTGACTTAATGGATTATCTTCCAGGTAACTTCACAAATGGGTGTCAATTCACGCTTGTCTCTTTCACACATAACATTCCCCAAATTGCCATATCACTAACTGAAACTTCTGTTATTTAAAAGCTATCTTATTTGCATTTCTTTTTCACATTTCGCTTTTCGGGTTTTGGTTGGAAAAGAGTTGCCATTAATCTTGGCCCCCAAAGAACCCAGAGGTTATGTTAAGAAAAGACGCGTGAGCCCGTCACAAAATGATGAATATTTTTTCATATTTAAAAGTACTCAAACATTAATATTATATTCTGGCTTCACTATCCTGTAGAGAATCACTTATTTTATCATACTACTCATTTTTATATGAATTGACTCATATTTTCTTTCATAAAATGTATGTTTCGCATTTTTTCTCCTATACTATAATGCTAAATGAGCTATCTCTTTACATGTTAAATGGAAAAACTAATTATTTATGAAATATTCTGAAGTTTAAAAACACTATACTATAAATAAATGCATGAGTTACAATGTCACAAATTTTTATAAAAAATGAAGCATTTTTTCTGTCCCAAAATGTGCTCCACGCTAAGGTCACACTCTTGTACATATGGCGAAAACAGCCTTAAGGCTTGCAACTTCTTTGAATTAGCTGAAATAAGACCTTTTTTGTAATGAAATTCTGTGATCAATTAACTAAGTTTTCACGAACTGAAAGGACTTTTATCAAGTAAATATTTATAACATTTTTCTTTCCTTTAAAAGTGAACAAATGATTAATTAACATGCTATTAATACCATTTCAGTTAACGTGTTTTCTTATTATTTTAATATTATTTTGAATTAAATAGCATTTAATAGGATTTTGTGTGAATTAGTGCTAAATTAAAATATGTAACTTACCATATATAAGCCACCCCATCTAGTATGGTTTTTATGACTCTCGGTTTGTAATCGAGTGGGTTAGGGTTCGAATCCCGAAAAAGGCATGGTTGTATCTTCGGGAAAAAAAGTCGGTCATTCGCTTGAAATGGTTTCCCGTCTCGAATGGAAAGAAGCACGCCTCTCTTCTACTCTACGCTGGGCTCATCGTTTGTAATACAAGTCTATATTCTTCTGTGTTTGTATTGTATGTTTCTGTGTTCATCTATCTCTCGTCTTTCGCATGTATCCCCGTATGAAACATACAACAACAACCAGATGTACACTCAAAGAGAATGCATTTATTTTCCTATAACTTTAAAAAACTACGTTATTCTTTCGATATTTTTTTCAACACCTTTAATACGGTTCATTTTTTTTCATAAATGCTCTAGTGGTGTCTTCATTCTATGACAGTGGCTCAAAATCTCAATTTCTGATAACAAATGCCCATCATCTTTTTAACCCTTTGACGGGCACAAAGCTAAAATACACTTTTCTGTGATTAAGTACTTGATAAATGTAATGTTCTTATCCTCTATAAACATTATTTAGTCACAAAAAATATTTGATCAAGGGTTTTTCTTACTGGGGGGTGGCTAGACGTTATATTTACTGCGCACTTACGACATTTAACTTACTTTTCAGAACAGAAATAATGAATCATATTACAATAATTTTTTTTATGAAAAACTGACATTTATGTAATAAATATTTCAATAACAATTAAATACAAAGTATAAGTGTAATTAAATAACAATAGAATAATTGTACAACATAGAATACTTACTTAGAATATATATAGAATACTTAGAATATACAATGAAATTGGTATATATCCACATTTTATATTTTAATTAGTTTTAGTATAAAAAGTTAGAAATGAAGTAATATTTTTGAGAATTTAAACTAGTTATTACTGTGGAACTTTATAATATGCAAACGTTTTCTCCGAGCAGAAAAGCTGTAATGAAAGATTTTCGAACCCTAGAATCTTGTACCACATATTGTAAACAAAGTTTGTTTTTATTTCCAATCCCCAAAATTCTCACATGATTTTAAGTGTTTTCTCTCGAGTGGAGAAAAGCGAAAATTTCTAGGTCATTTTTCTGTTCTATGTGGGCAGTGGACGCTTTCCAAAAACCTAAATAAAACCTTTTTTAAATTGCAAATTTGCTTAATTCGTTCAGATGAGAGAAAAGTATACTTAAGACATGTCGAAATTTTTTTCAAAGATCAGAAATTTTATTTATAGTAATAAAAATACAATTTGTAGATTTACACCGAGAAAAACTGTTTTTAACTACCCATCAGAGGACATGAAATGCAAAAAAGGCATTGTCCTGCCATCTGTATTGATTTTCATACGTTTTAGCTTCAATTAACTTATGTGGATAGACTAAATATCCATCATCCGCTTGAATAAAAAAAAATGTAATATACGGCTAGACCTATTAGCCACTGTCCACTAAGAGGGTTAAGTGTGATGTCTTGAAGGCTGTAATATTGGTAGACCTAAGATAAACTAAAAATTTTTAAGCTGTTTTTTATTATTATTGTTATTATTATTATTATTTATTTATTTAACTATCTATTCTAAGCAGTACACATGTAGCTGAATAGTGCGACGTCCATATTCACTCAATCACTATAAGTACAGTATATTCTTCTGCTAACTTTATAAATGACCACTTTCTGAAACCATAACTCTCCCATTGTACTTTTGAAGTACTATTGTACCCTATAACTATTGAAGTTTGAGAAAACAGTAATTTTCTTATAATGCCAAAAATCTGCATTTGTTTTTAAGTTACTAATTTTATCTGAAGTCTTCTACGTGCATAATTTTGAATTATTGATTTTTGATCATCAAAATGCATTCATGTACCATTTTGCACATTATATTTAAGCTATATTTTTTATGCGTAATGATACTGACAACCCCTTTCCAAAAGATATTATTCCATTAAATTGAAGAGTATTTCTAGACATGTGTTTCTGTGGAAATATGAAAATAATTTCGATTATCTACATTGCTATTCGTTACGTTACTTCGCATTTTCAAAAAAACATTTACGTTCTAAAAGTCACAAGCGTGTCTTACTTAAACAATCGTATTATATTGGAAAAATTACTAAAAATATCCACAATAAAATCATCTTATAACTGTAATAATTTTCATTATCCCATTAACAATGATTTTTTTTTGTCCCGTAGATATATTCAGATATATCTATAAACAATATCCAACAAATTCTTAACTATAATTGTTATATTATGTTTATGTTCAACAAGATTCGAATTTTTACTTATCTTCCATTCTGCATTTGAATTTGGTTGCTAAAAATAACAAAAAAATATGTGAAAGAATTGAATGGTTGGGATTTTTTAATCCTTGGTTGAATTAAAGAGGTACGAACTGAGAGTAGTTAAGATAATACTAAGAAAATGAGGTAACTATAACACAATTATAACATAAAGTGGTACTTATAATCTTTTAATCTTTCCATTTAATGTACATTATATATACTTGTTATTTCGCAAACAATGAAGTTAGAAAATAACATTTTGTATCACACTCTAGTACAGGGTGGCCAACCCTCGGCACACGTGCCACGCTGTGGCACGTGTACGAGGGTTGGCCACGGCTGAGTTGTAACAATGGCATGCGAAGACTTATTGAAAAATAAAAAAATTTCAAAAATAACAACAAAACAAATCACATTTTTCTAACAATTTGATTAAAACTCGGTCGTCTTAGACAAAAATCTTCATAATTTATTTCAAATACATTTAATTGAATTACTATAAAAATTATCATGTAGAGAATATTCTTCATTGTTGAGTGCGTTGACTCTCCAAAGGGATTTTGGAATTTGAGGGACCGTGTCTTAAAATATCTGTGGCAGAAAACAGTGAACTGCCCAGTGAGGGCTTTCTACTCAAAAATGGTTATGGAACAGCTTTTCTTATTGATATTATGGGACATTTAAAAAGAGCTTAAATTTAAGAATACAGGGAAAAAAGGGTATTTTTCCTACTCTAGTTGGTCTTCTTTTGTTAACATACTTTTGCTTTTTGATTTTGAAGAAAAATGATTAACACATTAATTTAAGTAACTATATAACAAAGTTATTTATGCTCCGAGCTGAGATAGATATAAAAATTTACTATCCGTTTTGCAGGATTCATGCAATGCTAGGCTTGATGATTTTAAGGTGACTGCCTACCTTCGGACCCAATTTTCTTATAAAAACAAATTTTTGAAACAAATTGAGTATTTTTAGGAAGAAAATAAAAAATATGTAAATACATAAAAAATTTTAAATAAATATTGTACTTTCAGAAAAATTGGATGTTTTCAAGGAAATTTTACCAAATTTTTATTAAAACGGGTAACATTGTATAAAACTTTCTAATACAATTATCATAATTTTCTTTATACACAACATACATATTACGATGGTCTTCAAAATGAATCAAAATCTAAGAGAAATATCAAAATACAAAAAAAATTACAGACAATTATACATAATATTATGAAAATTTGGATATTTTTTAAGTTTATTCTTTATAAAAACTACCCTAAATGAAAAAATATTTAACCTACAACAAAACTTATGATCCACTTTATGAAAAATAGTATAATAAACATTCCCACAAAATTCCAAAACGTTATCTGGTTTGGTTCTTAAGATATCATGTATCTGGTAAAGAGTTTCTTTCGAAAACATAATTTTGAGGAAAAACTCATTTTGAAGTTTTACCTTACTGCCCTTTTGCATAGAGTGATGTTTTTTAAAATCACTATAACTTTGTTTTTATTTCGCGTAAAGGAAAAAGAAACTGTTTTGGAATGAAAAATGTTCAAACTATAAGATTTTGAAATAAAAAAAAGGCCTTATGTGGACGAAAAATGACGTTTTCAAGGTAGGTAGTCACCTTAAGGTGATGAAAAAAAAATACTAATCTTCTTACAATCCTTTTTTTTTAAAAAAAAAATTCTTTGCATGACGCGTTAATTGTTACCTACCTGAAACTCAAATCGAAGTTGTCAACATAAAGCACCATACTACACTGAAAATTAAATATAAGGAACTTTTTTCAACTTCAAGTGATCCGAATAATATTGTATTTTGGAAATTTGTACCAACAAGTAATTTTCCAAATTAACACTATTTGTCTGCCAGATATTATTGCAGGTGTAGATCAGCACATGTTTGTGAACAAATATTTTCTATTACGAACATAATGGAATCAAAATATCGCTCAAAATTAACTGATACACACCTAAAACAATTATAATTTCGCTAACATCTTCGAGAACTAATCCTAATGTAGGTAACTTGATAAAAAAAAACTACAAACTCAAAAGTCTCATTTAGCAAGTACTAACTGTTTAACAATTATTTAAAATTAAAATGTTTCAAGAGACTCATTTTTATTTTATACCTAACCTTACTTATTGAACCTGTAAAAAAATTTTGACAATGAAACCTAAGTTTGTGTATTTTTGTCTTACTTATTCTAATAGTTTAAATTTCCTCTACTTATACATAGAGAGAGAGAGAGAGACTTGCATAAAAAATGTGCAATTTGCGTAAAAATATCTTAAAAAATCAAAGAGCATT
>BMAV01011974.1:5850-49368 GCA_019973955.1 Trichonephila inaurata madagascariensis
TAAGTAAATCCTTCGCAAACACTGTCAAGGTCCTTTTATTGCATTCCAAAGCCTTCGGAATAATTTTATGGATAGCAGTGCACAGAAAAGATCGCACTTCGGAAAGACGTATATTTACGTTCAGGGAAATAAACGCTTTGGCTGCGAGAGACGTTTATATACGCCAGTGGCACTTAAGAGGTTAAAATCGTATTGAAGCTTTGGCGTCGAAGTATAGTATTAATGAATTCAATACATTGTTATTGTATGAGGGGGCGAGATGAAAATTATGATTGAATATTGAGTCGCGAATATTGAAACTTTGAGAAGCACAGATGTAATCCCCCCTGTGATATTTTAAATCAGTTTTGCTGTCCACCCAAAAATAAAGGAGGTTCTTGAACGACGAGGAGGTTGTCTTCATTTGATATTGCTCTCCTGCATTGCACTCCCATACATCAAGACGTTTCACAAATTTAATTGAACTATCAAATATTAGGATTTTAGTAACTTCCTATATTTATTAAGTATCGTTGAACGTGAAAAGGTTTATACTGTATAAATAAAACTACTATAAGTTCCGTAGCTAAATATATTTTTGATTTAAGTTTAATTTTGTCATTAAAATGAATTGTAATTAAACTTATTTCTATTTTTTTTTATTCCTGAGCACACATATATACAAACTTACAAATTATAATTATTTGCAACATTGTACAAACTTAACCCTTAACTTCACATTTTTTTAAATTTCTATGAAAAAATTATATCAGCTAGTTCTCAAGTAATGATAAAAGGGAAAAATATGAAAAAAAATTTAAGCAGTTTTAAATTGAATTTCAGTCATTTTTTTGTTTGTTGCAGAAGTGCAACATTGCGCGGTAGTGCTGTAAATTACAAAACTTTTTTTTATATGAAGATTTTATTATTCATCATAAAATGTTTAAATTTATTACCTGATAATTTATTTCATCAATAAACAAGAGGAAGCATAAAATATAATGGATTCTTTGTATAGCAAAAACACAGTTCTTGAAGCATCAAAGATTTTTATAATTGTTGTGATTTCTGGAAAAAATGTACTTCTATCTTGTGACAAAATAAGCATTTATTTCGTTGCAGTAATCTTTTTTTTTCTCAGAGAAGTGATTTATAGGCAATTAAAAAATATATTGAGTCTGTTAAATTAAAATAAATCATATGTAGCAGAAATGCAACAGTGCGAAGTTAAGGGTTAATGTTATTTTATAACAACCTAATACATTTTACTATCATAATAACTTTAAGTAGATAATACTGATAATTTTGCATCCATGAATTAGAGGCTCACTACATTAAATGTTAGTTAAATTGCTGAAGAAATTAATTTTGTAAGTCTATTCTAAGATTAAAAAACAGGAACAAAATACTTCACGGTCCATTTACTCCACCTTTTACAAACAATATTAATGGCCTTTAGGAACTGTGATGTGTTGAAGATGTAGTCATTAATTAAGTATGAAATTAATAATGTAGGGGAATAAAATATAGATGTATTTGGTTGGAAGGTATTCAGTTGCAAAATAATTAATGATGATCTAAAATTAATCTTTAGTTGAATGAAACTCATTACAATATTCATACAAACATTAAAATCGATTTAAAATGATGCATGGTAGGAAAATAGAAGAAAATCAAATTTCTTAATTTACTAAAGGTATTTGCAATGAATACGGGAAAGATCAAAATATATTAATAATATATTAATGAAATATTTTAATAGAGATCATAATGTACTAAAACAATTAATATAACGTTATAAATCATTAAAATTGTTTTTAATACGAAAATCGTTTAATAAGTTAAGTTCATCATATTAAAATTCATAACAAATGCGTGTACTTCTACAATATAAAATTCATGTTAAACCATTCAAAAATATTTAATCATTTGTACGTCGTTTTATGTGTTTCTTTTTTTTTTCTTATTTATAGCAGATGATTTCCTAAGAATGATTTATTTGATTTTCTCTAAGCTAAAATTGTACTCTACAGAACTATTTTTATTTTCTTAGGCCAAATTTAGGTATTAGGCATTAAGAGGCCAAATTTTCTGTATTCAAATTTTAATAAAATGGTCCACTAACATTATGAAATTTAAATTTTTTATTCTTTGTACATATTCTAACATATTTCTCAGGTTTTTTAATCAGTTATACTGCCAGAGTTTAGTTTTTCTTAAGAAATGGAGGTAATATAAAATAATAGTATAATGAAAATATCATGATTAAGTTTTATTATGAATTCTTAGCATTCTAGTTAAATTTCACAAAATGCAAATTTAAAGAAACCTAAAATTAAACTCTTAATAATATTAAAAGTCTTTAATATATCAAGACTGTATTGTTCTTTAGATTATTTGGCATTTTTTTAAAGAAAATTCAAAAAGTTAGCAATTATATTTAAAAATATATATAGTGTAGTACATTATTTAAACCATCTGCAAGAAATGTTCATAAAATGAATCAATTCTTATATTTAATACCCATTTAAGGAGTGGGAGGAAAACGACCATTATTATAAATTTTTTACAGTCTTTAATTTTTTTTTAAAGTTTTTTATTGCCAATTTTTCAACTATCCTTATCGTTATAGAAGCAAAATGCATAAAAGTATTAAAAGATAACGGAAAGTTTTAGTTAAAGAAATCCTTCAATAATTTTTTTTTCGTATTCAATTACATTTTAAGAGAAATTTTCATATGATCTTAAAGAATTCTCAATTGTTGTGTTGGTATATGGTTTTTGAACAGGAAATTTTATGTTGAAATGTAATTTCTGTTTCACTAAATTTAGTTAAAATATTCATATTTAAATGTGGTTAAAATAAATAAGATTTTTTTTATTTTATCGTAATGTAGTGTAATGTAAGGAATTCATGTAATCTTCTTTCTTTTATCAAATTTTATAAAACATAAGTCACTTTTTTAGAAATGTACTTAGTTATTCCTAAATTCAATCCTATAATTAATTTTTTTGCTTTTTACAGTTTTAGGAGGCATTTTTTTTTTATTATGATGAGAATGTGAAAGTTATTTAACCATGCCAATATTAATTTAATCAATAAATCTATAAACATAAAAATTTAATTGAGACAGTGTAAATTATACTAAATTTGTATCCATTGTTATATTAGAGTCTTTTCATTTTTTGATGACTATACATTCCATTATAATATTTTAGCTCTTTCTTCTTAAGCCTTAAAAAGGAAAATTTCTTTAAAAAAACTTTTATTTATTTATTTATTGTACTTTCTCCCCACGATGAACGAAAAACAATCAACAGGATATAACTCAAACAGTGACATGCGTAAAGTGAATGAAGTGAAAGCTTAAAATTTTATATTTCTATTTTATAGAGGATTTTAACTAATTATGTAAATCGTCTGTCAATTTTGGGATGGGAAAACCCATCAAATTGATTAATTATATTAGTTACGATGCTCATCAGAATGATGCGTATGTTGTGTGAATACACTTATCTAAATTTCCATCTAGATCACCTAGACAAGATGTTAGGTGTAAAACTTGTGTTCCTTAATAGTTAAAATGTAAAGCATTAGATTCAGTTCACTCTGAATTTTGTTGCTGGTCTCCTTATGTTTCTATGCACAAGTTAAGTGAGAATATCTTTTGGCCACAAATGTAAAGTAATGCAAAAAATTTGCTCTGCCCATACATTACCTTTCTTTCTGAGCTAAATTCTTTCCAAATGCTTCCATCTCTACATCAATTCGTTGAAATAAGGGAAATCTGAGGTGAAACATGCCATATAGATATTTTGATCCATTAAAGTAAATTCAGAGGGAATATAATTTTATCAATGATTGATTCGTCCTGGACATATATTTAGCACCATTTACTTGTCTAAAAGCACATGCTACTTCCAAAACATTTTTTTTTAAAAATTATTTGGAGCATAGTGTTTGTTATCAGAAATTATTACCAACAAGCTGCATATTTCATAAGTTCTGAGTACACAAAATTTTCGAAAGTATTGAGTGTTCAAAAACGACCCTTCTCAGCATATTCTGCTTGACGATTCAGAGATGAATATCGTCTGAAACACTAATACGGTTGCATTATATTAGAGTCTAGAGCAGAGGTGGCAAACCTTTATGGATCAACGTGCCATTTTTTTCTAAAGAAAAGCTTAATGAGGTATAGATGTGCCGTCAAATAATTTTGGGAAAATAATAAAACTAAACACTATCAACACAAAACTCTATTTACTACGAAAAAATACATTTTGCACTGCATTGTTAGTAATACGTGTTTTAGTTATACGTGTAATTCAAATTAAAGTAACATTAGTGTGACTTCTGCTGTTGCAGATTGGATGATAAATAATTTATATTAGGATTGTAAGACGTATCTTTTAGTAGAATGCATGCTGAATTGGAGTCATCTGCTTAATAGTTTCTAAGTAATTAATTATTTTTGCTGTGGTTCACTCTTTTTGACAAGAGGGTTTGTGATTTGTTTCAAAATACCGTTTTATAGACGATGTTCTGCATACCATATTCCAGAACATAAAACAAACACCGCTTTGTCGCTTTTATTAATATAATGCTATGTTTCTCTGTCCACCAAATTTGAAATTCTCTGTTACACTTGCTATCTAGCATTTTTTGTTCTTTTGCTGAACTAGCCATATTAAATGGCGGTTAAAAATCGTAAATATGACACAGATAAACTTTTAAGTACAGTTATGTCAATGAAATTGACAATGCTATTCGTAGACAAACTTTACATCATAAGCAAGTGTAGTCTACGACGTAACTAAGGCAAGACAATAACAAACGTGTGTGCTCTCCGCCATTCCGCGACCGATCACTCGCGTTTGTTCACAATACTTCACAGTAAACTTTGAAATTTTGAAATAAAATGCAATCCATTTTGATCAGTGACGTGCCAAAAATATTGTGTCGTGTGCCAGCAGTGGCACGCGTGCCACTGGTTCGCCATCCCTGGTCTAGAGATACCGTGGTAAAAAGGTTGCGTAATTGTAGCCTCATGCATCGGCATACTGATTCTACATCTTGTATTAAATTACAGGGTGGAAATGGATTCTACTCCCACACACTTTCCTTTCAGACGACTTTGACGAATTTTTTATGTCATGGACTGGTTTTGGCAATTCCTTATATAAGCTTCGATGCTGGCTCAAAGGGTACATTTATTCACAACTTTTTACGCTTTTTCACTTATTCCTGAGCTAGAGACCGATGTCTCTTATTATTTTTCGATAGGTGACCGGAGCCATATCCTATACATCTTTCCATCTTCAGATAAATGTGAATTTGTAAATATCAATTACTGAAACAGAGTTAGTCCCGAATATTCTGGTCTCAAAACACTCCCTATAAATAAAAAAATATACGGTCGAAATTTGCGGATGCATTTTTTATGTCGGATATAAAAAAGATAGCATTAAAAATAAGGAAATTGATTATTACATTATGTAAATGCTGTTTACTTAAAGATATGACATATTTCATTAACTTTTATTTTGTTTTGTTTTCTGGTACAACTAAATTATTCCGTGCATATATAAATCGAATACACCGACTTAAAATTACTTTAAAGTTAATACTTTCATTTGTATTCTCTTATTTTATTTATTTATTTTATTTTTGTCTACTTTTAAACTGATAAAAATAAGATTTTTCTTACTACAAATAAACCATTCTGGTGATTTTTTATAACCCAATTTGTAATACTTTCATTGAGAGTAGACCATATCGTTACTTCTTCAAGCACAACGCACGTTTATTTCTACGAATATTAATCACTGTGATTTAATTTTTCTTCCACTCACGTATGGAATTTTCACTAAACATCCTTTCTGAAGCAGAACTTCCATTTTCTTTCATAAATGGAATTACTTTGTATTTGAAACCAGCAGTGTGTTTATTTTGTTTAGCAGGTCCTATATATATTTATTACTAATAAGGACATTAAAACAACTGCGCTTCAAATAAACAAATTTTATTTCCGATAGACTTCGATGTCTCTTTCCAAATCATCGCATCAAATGACTTAAGAAAGTGTGAATTCATTTGGTCGTAAGTGCGTTTTTATCCCAAACTGTAGCGCTTTTTTTCAGAAAATCTGCACATTTACACATGAAACGCAGTCCACCTTGTTTTCGATATTATTTACCATTCCCACAAACATTTCCCTACCCTGGCACAGAAATTTTCCCTTATCAGTTCATTATACTATTTTGAAAAACCTAAGAAGTTCTATCTAATAAATTATTTTAAAAGATAAAAGTATAGCGCATGTACATTTCAGGTTTCTTTTTAAAAAATTTGCACGCTATTCGAAGAATTTACTAAATTAAAAACTGTAGATTAAAAACTATAAGTGCACTATATACAATGGGAAATTCAATAAGTAAAGTAGTTATTTTTATCTTAAGGAGCTTTTTAACTAAAACTTAGAGTTTATAAGACAAATTTATAGCTTTTATTTGATTATGTGATTAACTGAAAGAAAAGTCTTATTCCCCAACAACCTCCCTTTTTTCTTCAAACTTTGGAAATGAGTGTTAATTTTAATTCCAATTAAGTTTATTTTTCATCTTTATGGTAACAATTGTTTTTTCCGTACTGCTTAAAAAGTTATTTAGAATTTAACAAACTTACTATAACAGAAGCTTCATTTATTTCAATAAAATCATTTAATAATAGAAACTAAAGCCAGTTTTTATGTAAACTTTTGTTTAAATTCATCTAAATTAAACTTGCAGGATAATTGGATAGATGTACTTAAGTTCATCTCTCTCCACTTGGTATATTTAATTGTGCATTCAAAGATTTACGATCAGAGATGTAACAAAAACACTAGAGCAATCTGAAAGAGGAATAGAAAATCTTCTATCCTTTAAAATATAATTATAATCCATATAAGAGTAATATGATAATTTTACAAAAATAAAGCTCTTAGTAATAACAGTAAATAAGTAAGAAAAAAATCCTTGTAAAGGCCCAGAATTTTCACAAAAGAATCAGGATTATGAATCCAGACTTCTACCCTGTTTTTATATCTGAGCTGATTGCCCCTGACATGGCGCTGATATCTTTTGCTGATATATGGATCCTTCCTGATAGCCGTAGTGTCATCCATGACTTATGTACGGGTCTAAAGTAGGCGATAAAAGTTCTATTTCGATTCTCAGTACTCTTAAAGAGCTTTCACAGCAGCTCGAGATTTATTTCCAGTGTATCTGCTCAGACATTGGACTCTATGGCAATGAAATGGCTGACCTTTTGGCTAAGAATGGCGTAACTGAGGTACCGGTGTCAATTATATCACCCTGACATTCTCCGAGATCTGCTCCAAAATAAAAATCTCAAAACGGCAGCTGTAAAAAAATTCCCCCAATTCATCCCTGGTATAATAGGCATACCCCAGGTGGTGCCCTTACCATCAAGGTGGATAGAGTCGTCCAGTTTGCTATTTTCAGACTTGCAAGTGGACACATAAAGTGCCTTTCCTTTGTTAATGGACAAAATGCCTGTTTGATGGGTAGCAACTGTAACTCAGTGCAAGCCTCTCTGGAACATCTGTTGAACTTTGTGAATCTTGTACAAAGATGACATATACTCTAATCATCTGCTTTTTTTATGATTTTTTTAGCATTCTTGGGCTCATGGACCTGGTCTAACTTGCGGCAAGATGAGGTGCAATAAGCCAATAAAAACAAAATTGAAAAATATAATCAATTTTCACATATTTCATTTACAACTATCTTAATCTTGGTTGAGTTTATAGTTATGAGAAATCAAAAAATTTTATGGTAAAAATATGTAGAACTTCTCAATTTATTAGTTAAGACTCCATTTATAAAGAAATAATAGGTTTTGGTTAAAACACTAATGAATCCTTATAAATAATTTTTTATTAATGAAATTAATAATGAACTATTTAATGGAGTTTATGGAATTAAACAAGAAACCCATGATTTTAAAGACTTTTCAAAATATCTAAAATTATGCAAAAAAAATTTCATATACGTATATAAAGCAGCATTTTTTAAGAAATTTTGTTTAACTTTTTCTATGTACTGTAAATTGCTTAGAGAACTAATAGAATGATAAAAGAGAAGTTAATTTCTTGACTATCAACAAACATTTTAAATTTTTTTTTATTTCAATTAAGATTAAAAATGCAGAAAAATTATTGAAAAAATTAATCATTATTATTTATATATGATATGAAATCACAAAATATTTTCAGAATAATGAAAATATCAATCTTATAAATAAATAATATATAATGAGTAAGAATTAAAAATTTTTAAATTTAAAATTTATTAGATATATTTAAATTTTAAAAAATTGAGTAAAATAACCCCTTAATTATTTTTGTTTTATTTTTTTATTCACAAAGAATTACAACTATCAGCTTGATCTAGAAAAATTTATTGCACAAAAATGGAAAACAATTTTAAGATTGTCGAAATTGGATATTATAACTGTATTAGAGTTTTTAAAGGGATTGTTCATGCTGCAAGTAATTTTCTTTCCAATCAAAGATTCAACTAACCGCTAGAAAACTTTTGAATTATTCCAGATGCCTATCACTTCCTAAAATTACATTTATCTATTAACTTACAGATTTAAAATGATGACAAATAAAACAGACTTTATTCAAATCATTATTTACAAATATAACTGACACATAAAATCAAAGATATTAAAAGAAAACAATGTATTTTTTTTAATTCATTGAATCGGAAGTATTACATTGGTTCTGAAAAATTACATATGCATATGCATCACTAAGGAAAATCTGGAATGTCACTATGAATCTATTTTTAGGAAACGTTACATACTGGATCAAATGTGACATTTCCGTTACAATAAACTAATCTTATTTCAGCAATTACTTTAAACGTTCAAAATGTGTCTTTACACAAACATACATCAGTACTGAGTCAAGTGTTTTTTATTAGTGTCATAGATCAAGCAAGAAAAATAGTTAGTGTCAAAACTTTTAAAAGATCTTATAAATTTTTGAATTTTTCTTATAAATAGGAAAAGGTTTTAAGGTATTCGACTACGTTCGGAACCGTGATTTTAAAAAAGCGCATAAATGGATAATTTTCATAATATTTAGTGTCACTTAGATTAGAATACATGTATAAAATGGTTTTAAGAAGATTATGACAAAAAAATACTTATTTAAATACAATATTTTGGAAAAAAATTAACTTAGAGTAATTTTTTTTCAAAACGTTCTCCTTTTATAAGAAATACTCCTATAATAATAATAATATTTTGTTTATATAAAGTAAAGACTTCTCCAAAGAGTCTGAACCAGGAGTTTTGAAAAATTCACATTATTTTCAGAGTTACTTCCCATTAAAATAAGTATCGGATTTTTTTTCTTAAAATTTTCCCCCTCTGTTGTAGTAAAATATGGATAAATCCACTTCTAAGTTGTATATTTCAAAAATTCTAGTTCAGCCTCTGTACAGAGGTCTGAGCTATATATAGGAAAATATCATTATAACAGAAGCTTTTTTCATAAAAGGAGAACACTTTGAAAATAGGTCATTCTATGTTCATTTTTTGTCAAAATGTGTGTAATACTTAAATAAATTTTATCGTAATAATATTCTTAAAACAATTTATATACGTTTTCTAATCTAAGTGACACTAAATATCATAAATACCGAATATCATATTCCGAACGTAGTCGGATACCTTAATATATTAAACTTCATATTTTAATCAATCGAGAAAAATGTAGACTAATTAATCTTTAATTTAAACAAATTTTCCAAAAATTTAATGAAAATGATACACATAAATAGTATAAAAGGAGTTAGAGTAATAAAGTTAGAGTAATAATAGTATAAAAAAAGTTGAATAAAAACTAAAATTTTAAGGCTCTAAAATTCAATACGTCTCATCAAAATTTTACTTAGTAATGACATGGACAATACAGCTTGTGTGAAAAGCTATCCATAAATTCTTTCTAAATTAAAAAATTCAAGAAATTTGCATTTTATTTGCTTTCCATAAACATAATAAAAAGGTTTTAAAAAATATTCAAAAGAAAACACAAGAAGCTTTTCGAAGAAAATAACAGTTTTTGAAGATATTCTTCACTCTATTTTGGGGCACTGTAATGTATATATTAAAATCATTGCACGCATACACTCAGAAATTATTCGCATCTTAAATTTCTTGAGGCTGCTCTTTCTAGATTAAAGAAAGTTTCTCGCTAAGAAGATTATGACTGAAATAATCACCAGAGAAGAGCTGAAACAGAATTTCGTAGTTAGCTATGAGCTTCCATGAATATGCAAGAGTCGTCGAAGCAGGTTTGGGATTTGTAAGGTGTTGAGACGTAAAATATGGTACGTTGTTCAATTAATGAGACAAAATCATTAAGAATAATTTCTATTCCATGAATTTTATTGCATGGCCAGAGAAGAAAATGTATCTCACAAAATTCATAAATACAAGTTGTTAATGAATTGTTTCATTTTGCTTATCACAAGTATAATGAATTTATTATTAAATGTTTCATTTAGCAAGAATTTATTAACACCATTCATTTCTTTGACAAACTGCATTCGAAAGCAAAATGTTCTATCTAATTATCATCGTGGGTAGTCAGAATGTTTTATTTTAGTTTAAACTATATTCTTAGGTGATTAGAACTTTTTTGAATTGAAAAAGTTTCAGAAGCATAACATATAAATTTTTAAGATATGGTGAAACACGTTTAACAAGAAACCGCTTAAGATGATATATCGGTTAACACGAAATAATACAACTGTCTACACAAACTATTATGTATTTTCGCGCATTTGTCTTTCTTCTTGACACGAAAGGAAAATCGTTAGACACGAAAAAATTTTCTTTGTGGGAATGAACAAAATACGGAAAACATCAGCCGGATTAGATTGTTCTATTGTATTATCGGAATAATCCATTGCAGTAGAGGATGACAATGTGCGTACAATCCCAATTATGGCAGACAAAGACATTTTGGAGTTCGTTCAAAGCTCAAAAAATATCATTTATGTAGATTCCAACGATGAAAATGAAATGAAAAATGTAGTTTCTGTTCCCACCTCATCCGAAATAAGGAACGTCATGAAATGTATGCGCAGTTATTCAGACGCTCATTTCGATGGAGAAATGAATAACAAAATGGATGATATCGAATTACTTGTTGACGATTTGAAGTTAAAAATACAATGCAAAGAAAAATATCAGATTATTTTTCAAAAACTTAATAAATCTTTTGTGTTTCAAAAAATTTGAAAATGTTGTATTAAATTTCTTTAATTTCTTATGAAAGTTTTTGTTTTATTAATTTTATTAAATCTATGCATATATACATACCTATGTAAATAAAATAAATTCTAATAAACATAATTTTGTTGATATATGTTTCAACAAAATACATGTATAGTATGGTACAACCAGAAATGTGATATTTTCACGATTCTCGTAAATCGACGTTCACGTATCATACTTTAGTTGCCACAAGCCTCTTGTCGCAGTGATTGGTAATGGCGAGGTTGTTAATGTAATTAATACTCAAAGTGATACTAATAGTGAAGTAAATCAACCTTCTTAACAATATACTAATATACCAAGAGTAAAATATATTTATGAAACATAATTGATGCATATTATTTTATATATATATATATTATTTTATCGAATTAATATGAAAAATGTGAATAGGATAAAAAAAATGCATGCATCCCCTTTCAGTACTAAATGAGATGCATTTATTTACCCTGTTTGACTGCTATATAATCAAAGGCAACTGTACTTAAGGAGTAAACTCCAGTCGTACTACACATCGGGGCTGACACCCACAGTTCTTTTTTTTTTTTTTGGCAATATCTTTTAACACGAAAAAATATTACAGTCCCTTCAGTTTCGTGTTAAGCGATTTTCACTGTACTAAGTTATTGTTTAATTAATTTGTATTATTAATTTTAAACGTATTACGTTTACCTTATAATATGTATTCATTAATTACTATTTAATTTATCAAGGAATTTTTATTTTTCACACATTCAATTTTAATATATCAATAAATAGCTTATTTTAAAGTCCTGATAAAGATGAATCACAAAACGGTTTTTATAAAAAAAATTTATTTCTTGATAATATTTCATTTTCGTTTTTGATAGCTTTCCAGAACAACGCCTTTTAAGTAAGTAGTTTCTAAAAGAGTGTCGAGTTAAATTTCAGAGACAGAAAAGAAACTGGAATAATTTTTTTTTTTTATTTTGATTAACATTTCACGGCTTTTTTCATTCAACTATTTTTATATTTTTTCAGTTTTCATTAATAAAAAGGGAAAAAATATATGTCATTTGTCAATATTAGGTTATGTAATTTTTTTAACTTACAAAAATCTTTACTATATTTTTTATATTTTTTTATATTCATCTAATATATTTATAGTATAACTAAAAATATCTGATTATTTATCATAATACATTAAATTCTTTTGTATAAACCAATGATCTTAATTTAAATATTTATATTTCCGAAACTATTACACGTATTACAATAAGTGATATATAAAATTAAAGAAAAACAAACCAAGTTTTATTTTAAGTTACAAATGTCCGATGTTTGAACCTTTTGTTACACGGCAAACTACTAATATATAATCAAGTTCGAGCCACACATTTTGTATCACACTACCAACTATTATTAATGTTGCACAAATGCATTCTCTGAATTTTTCCAGTGTTTTCGGTATCCTTGGTAGATGGTAGAGATTATGAGTATTATTTATTCTTTAATTTTGTGTATCACACTCATTGCAATATGTGTAATGATTTCAAAAATGTAAATTTTTGTAATCCATTCCTTCATTACAGCTTTTTTTTAATTAGTTATTCATTTTTCAACAAAATCATGGTTTTTTCTAAGGCTCCATTGTTTTTAACGAAACCTTCCGACCGATGTATTCATGCTACAGAAAAATTCAAAGTTAAATATAGCAATTCTGAATGTAAATACTGAGTTAAAAATTAAAAAAAAAGATTTAAAATATCATTTCGGAACCGGATTCAATTATCATTCTTCAAGTAAAAAATGTGATGTTAAATATTGAAAGTGACATTTTGAAAGAAACGAATTTTCAGATTTATCAAATATTTACTGCGTATTTTAAATTATATATGATTTCCTAAAATTACTTAATATATTTTTTCCGGATCTATTTCTGAGATCAAGCTATTTTATTTTTTTAAAGTGTGTTACAGACAGATAATAACGCTGTTTACTTCTCGTATTTTTTTTTGCTTTGATCTTTCAATTAATGGACAGAAATTTAAAAAGGATAAAAAAAAATTCACAGCTATACTTTTATACCTTAAATAAATATTTAATCTATTGAATTCTTTTAAAGAAGTTAAAGCTTTGACTGAAAAACTTGAATGCATCTGCTCTTGAAGTTCGGAAAATAGAAAATATCTTTCATATGTATGCTTTAATTTACCTATAAAATTCTTAATTAGGATCGTGTAATATGAAATACGAATGTGGGATTTCTTATCATCCGCAAACTACTTGGTTAAATAATTTATTGTATACTTAAAAATTCTAATGTTCTTTATGCACATAAGAATTCTAACTGTTCTGTGTAATTTGCTTTTGAATAAGTCTAATTTTTGTAGGTTTTGTAAAATATTTATCTAGTACTGAATTAAGGCTTGTTGTTTGTGTAAATCTAAACTGTGCAACTTTTCAATCAATTTTACATTATACCATAAATTAACGAACTGTACTTATACAGAGATGGCTCGAAATCTTCCATTCTGAAGAAAAGGATTAAAGGAATAAGGGTCCTGCGAAGCCACTTGTCCTTGTTGATAATGACTTTTTCAGAGCTGATGGAACCTGATTTCTCAAAAAATTGTCATCAGAAGGCAGAAGATTTCGGAATGTGTTTAAAAACCATTGGCAACATGGCAAAGGTAAAAAATTTCAATACATGTTCTATGCAAATTGATTTCAGTAAATGCCATGAAGATTAAAAACAGAATTGTTTTTCTTAAAAAAGAATGGATTAACTTTCTGAGAAGCATTTTAACCTGTAATAAGAAATTGATTACTTCTAACATAAAGCGATTGGAATACTGGTGTTCAATACTCAAATTCACAACTCATTCACAAACTGTAAACTAAGTGCGAAATAAATGATGTAGCTACGAGTGTTTCTCAATTTAAATAAAACATTTATTAAGTATTTACAAGGATGCACAAAAAAGCTTAAATATTATCGCGCACTCTCATAGCCGTCTGTTTCCTCCAAACGCATCTAGAGGGATTCTCTTTCCCTCTCTCTTCGGAGCGCTTTTCCTCCCCCTGTTGCCACCAGAGAAAAGAGAAACTACGCTTACACCCCTTCCTAGGGTCAGTCACCCCTTCGCTCCTTGGGTGCCTAAGATTTATTAGGCGCTCGCCCCTCCTCGGGTCAATCACTCCTTCGCTCTTTGGGTGCTTTCGCAACAACTGGATTAACTATGGTTACAAGGGACATTTAGGTGACAGTATGGTGAAATATTACGGTATCACACATTATTCCTTTTTGAGGCTTGGGTGAACAACAACTGTTAAGTCATATTGCCAAAAAATTGACTTTAGGGATCGGGCATTAATTTAGACATTAACCCATCCTTTTCCATAAAAATGTATGGCCTCATGTGGCACAAATTACAAAAGAAAAGTTTACCGAATTAGGTTACGATATCCTGCCACTTTGTCCATTTTTAACAAATGGATTATTTTATTTGAAATTTTAAAAAGAAACTGAAAATGCTTATTTCTTTTGAAAATGTTCTAAAAGTACTTTATTTTATTTAATAACTTTAATTAATTAAAGCTCATGCTAACTTTTCTATAAACTATTTCAATCTATTCAAGAATACTTCATCAAAATTGCTAGAAGAAAGTTTAAAATGATAATACAGCTGAATTACCATGAAACTTTTTAAACTTTCAATTTGAAAAGAATGTGTTTCATTGTGTTTCCTCACATCTCAAAATTACTTGATATCAACGAAAATGTAAATTCCTATTCTGAGTGATACAGGATTGAAATATAAAAATAAAAGTGTTTTTATTCATTAAAAAAAATTTGAAGTTTAAAAATTAAAGTATCTACTTAATAAAATATTTTCTTCTTTAACTGAAATTCGTTAAAATATACTTTCGCTCTAGCTGTAATGTTTTCTTAAATTTCTTGAGCAATTACTGAATCTACAATGACATTTAGAATCCATGAAGAGAAAACAGTCTACTAAGCATTGCATTTCATTTTTATACATGTTTCTTCGTCACTCCTTTGGATCAAACTGGCTTTAAAAGTATAAGTAAAAATAACTGTGTTCACTTATATCATTTTTCAACTACATTACTTGCATTACTGTACACCGTCAACAAAATTGTTATCCTTTAAGTTCTGGCCGCGTAACTAATTTGACATGTAATTTAAGTTGTTGATAAAATGTACTAATGTTACGACAAAGCATTTGTTAGACTTCCAAATATTTTTTTAATTCGCTAATGAAATTAGCATCATTCAGAGAAAAGTAAAATAAATGCACTTAAGTTAAAACTTTCTGAGACATTGTCATCAAAAGAAATCTTTTTGTGTCCCTTATACAACTTTGTTTCGATTTAAACTCTTAGAAACTGACAATTCCTCCATTAAAGGCATGAGTAACATCTTAAGGAATAAATTGAAAAAAAAAAAAAAAACAGAGAGAAATCCGGTATAATTAAGTAATTAGTACCTAATATTATAAAAGAAAGAGTATTGGGAAAGAAAGAATGTACGTGAAATACAGTTGAACCCCGATTAAACAAATTCATCAGGACCGAACATTTTGTTCCTTAATTCGGGATTATTCGTTATATTGAGGTCCAAACAAAACACAAATTTTTTGCACTTATCTTTTCGAAATTCTGTAATAAGCAACTACACAAAAAATATCCTTAAATTAGGAATTACTCATTTTTTATTTAGCATCAAAAAGTTTTTTATTTATCCAGTGCCCATGCTTGGCTTTTTGACCATTTGACGCTGAGCCTTCCTGTACTGATTGCCAATGTCGTCAGCCGGGTGTTCGTCAAGTTCAGTGCATTGGAGCAGGTGGTCGCCATCCATTCTGGCATGGCCACAGAGTGAGTAAGCCTCGTTAGCAGCCAGGCCAAGCCAGTAGAGGTATACTCCCGAAAAGTCATGTCCGGTGGTTAAGCGAATTCGGGCAATAGCCTCGGCTATCTCCAGGTGCTTCGGGATTGGACCCACAGCAGCCAGAGTTTCCGATGGCTTTCCAAGGCTCTTGGTTTTTTGGGTTGTGGTAGTATATTTGTCAATGAATGTGGAAATAATGCTCTTTGCTCTTCTGAGAGTCAAGGGGATCTCTAGTTGAGAAAATTCGGCTCCCTGCTTGGCTTTTGGGTCGGCTCTCTCATTGCCAGGAATCCCAACAGAACTTGGAACCCACTGTGCCACAATCCAGCCATTTGAGATAAGCTCCACAATTTTAGTTCGGAACTGAATCTAAAAGTACTATTACAGTGCGTCTCAAAGTTTAAATATTTGCGACCCAGAATTCAATCATAATTTTCATCGCCCCCCATACAATAACAATAATTCCATATTTAGACGCTAAAGCTACAATACGACTTTAATCTCTTGAGTGCTACCGGCGTATATAATCTTTTCACTCAGCCAAAGCGTTAATTGCCCCGCATGTATATATACGTCTTGCATATAATTGCATGG
Organism: Trichonephila inaurata madagascariensis; assembly: GCA_019973955.1. Classification (NCBI taxonomy): domain Eukaryota; kingdom Metazoa; phylum Arthropoda; class Arachnida; order Araneae; family Nephilidae; genus Trichonephila; species Trichonephila inaurata. The sequence goes on from BMAV01011974.1 coordinate 22,668, forward strand.
GGTCATTGATAATTATTAATATTGCTCTTAACTTAGTATTTTTAAATTAATTATAAAATACATTGTGCAGTATTGATGCATTTATAAGTGTATTATATCAGTGTAAATGCGTATTTTGTTTTTTAGTATGTCATATTGTATATTGTTTCTTTACTTACAGAAAATTAATAATTTTTTTAATAATCTTTTATTTTCGACTTTTCAATATGCTCGAGCCCCCCTCGTAAAGTTATCACGACCCCCTAGGGGAGCACGCCCTACAGTTTGAAAAACACTGTACTATTAGCAAAAGAATAAGCACCAGTTAATAGGAAATTTTAAAATACTGATTAATAGATCTCTGACATCTTTTTTATTCGGAACTCGAAAGAATTCATTTTCGACTTTATGCCGAGAAGAAAATACTGCGCTACTGCATAAGATATGTTTTCATACACACAAACCATGCAAAGTATTAGAAAATATAACAATTTTGATGGAAATTTCATTATCGATTTCTACATTAAAATTACTATTCATTAGCTGCGACAAATCAACGATTTCCTTAACTTCCGTTACACTCAGGTAGGCAGTCCGTCATCAAATATAACATAATCGTTAAAATCTTAAAAAATCCCCTGCATTGTGGGGTGAGTTCAGATAAGAAAATGATGAGTTCAGATAAGAATTGTCATATTCAAAACTCACACGATATAGGTTACACTCATAACTCATCTGCACTTGCCAAGTCTAGTAATGGTCTTCCCCCTTTCTATTCGAAATTTTCTGCTAACAAGAAAAGTCTGTTCTGGCCAAAAAAAATATGTCATTTTTAAGAAAAATTCAATTTTTTCTAATACAAACTAATAAAAAAAAATTTCAACTGTTGAAGTAATTCATTAATTCAGGGTTTATTATTCGTTAAATAAGAGTTTTGCCTTTAAGTTAATCGGGATAACAGAAAAAATCGCTAAATAGCGAAATTCGTTAATCGGGGGTTGACTGTAATTATTTACTTTACAAATATGGCAATATGGCAATTCAAATGATTAATCCACGTATATTGAAATTATTTTTTTTCAGATATTTAGAATGATCTAAACATTTTTTAGTTTTAATATAAGAACGATAAAAAATAAATGAATAACTATGACAAGTTTCTATTTTACATAAACATTACCTTCTGAAATGTTGGTTTTAATGAAAGTTACCTTCAATCATTTTTAATTCAAAGGAAACATTTCTCAATATAACTAACAGTTTCTTTTTCAAATTCGGGTCACTTTTTTGGAAATCAAAACTATGTTGCAAATTAAGATTTTCTTGAAAATCAGTAATAATTACTACACTAGTAAGTTTATTTCTCTGATAAGGAATTCCTTTCCTTTCTACTCTTTGCTTTTTAAAATGAGATTGGACACGGTGAAATGTAATTTTTTATTTACATTTATCTTACGAATTTCATTTTATTTTTATTCTTTTTTATTTCATTGGCGAGATAAAAAAATTTTTAAAGATAATTTCATGGTTGAGGTATTATAAGGTGATGAGAATATAACTTAAGTTTAAATAATCTAAAAATGTTCAGTGTAAGCCTAAGAAACTTAATTCATTTAAAATTTCAAATACAATAGAAATTTTACAAAAAATGTACGCTAAAATATATAAATTTGAATGTGCTGGATAACTTGAATCGTATGTATAAATAAACATAAAATTATGTGTTTCACTCGTTATTTTTTATTATTTATTTTTTATTTACAAGATTTATTTTTTAATTTTTAAAATAATTAATCAATTAAATATGTTGTAAGAAACGTTATTATATCATCTATACTATTTTGGAATTTCAAATACATTAAATAAATATCGTTTAAACGCTATATTTTTTTTATTTTCTTTCTTCACAAGATTGGAGATTTTGCATTACTTTTTTCTGGACATTAACAATGACCATGATATTTTTTTTTCATATTTCTTTTAAAAACTCTAAAAAAGCATTTAGTTTAATGTAAAAATCCATTGCTTTTACATTAAAATGAAAAATAACTATTTATGAATTTTTGATATTATAACAAGGAAAATTATTTGATATTTTGATGCTATAAAAATGCTGGGTGCTCATTTATAAAATTACACGCATACGAATATTTCATTCATATTACATTCTTTTTTATTTGTAATGACATGGTAAAACAGAAGAAAATAATACAAAGAGGAGAACAAGTAAAGCAACAATGTTAAACTCCAACAAAATTGACCAAAATTATTGCCCCATTAGCTCTCTAGCTTGCCAGTATATCGTCAATATAGATTTATAATGCACCGACAAGCAACGATGGAGGTGAGATTGGTCCATTGACTCAGCTAAAATATCAAAAGGGCAGTTTTTGTTAGGTCAAAAATCTCGATGTGATGAAGATGTTCACCTAGGCAGTCCAAATATGTTAAAAGACGGGACTTCACTATAGCTTCACGATGTTTAGTTGGGAATTGTGAGGAGGTCAGCAGATTTCTATCGCTTTATCTGTATTCGGTTGAGTAACAGTAGTTCCTAATTTTGAGTCATAGCTTGTTTAATGTACAATTTTATGGGATGATATGGTGCAGCTAAACATCTTGACTGTTTCAGTCTGGAGCTCCTTTTTGTTGGAAAAGCAGCCTGTCCATTAACAATAGCTCCGCAATGCCCAGGTATCCACTAAAGCACCACGTATTTCTTCTTTAGAGCTAACTTCTGCAAATGATCCCAGGACTTCATCCGATAATCCTTAGTTGAGCCAATGGCTTGAATTGATGCTTGATAATCGGAGAAAAAAACAAAACAAAATTTATCTTCAAGGTCCAAAAGCTGTTTTAAAGCAATCTGAATAACTTCTACCTCTCCATCGAAAGCCGTTCTGAATTTTCTTTCAGAAACATAGAACGAAAAGAGGCTCGAAAAAGCTCCTAAGCTCGCAGTCAAATAATCATCAAATGGGAAGCTATCCATATAGACATGCAGCCACTCTGAATCCGGGTATTTCACACCAATTGCTTCAAAAGCAGGCATAATACCTTAGAATGTCTGGAGTGGTATTTTTCTTAAACAAGACATCACCAAGATTCAAATTTATTTCGGTCAGTATGAAGTTCAGAGGGTTTAATTGGTTTAAAAGTTCTTAAACATTGTCAGGTAGCTCATATTCATTTCTGATATTTTGAACACACTGAATAAAGCCGTTTTCTGTCTTCAAGTTTCTCGTCTTTTTTTTAATTGGATAATTAACCCAATAAGGATTGCCAAACCTTGCATTAAATTTACTTATACCTAGTTTTTATGATAAATTTCACATATTTTTTTTAAGAAAAATATAATATTAAGAGAATAAACAAAATAGAGTATAAGAAAATGTGATGATATGCTACATAAAATCATATATTCTTAAATGAAAAAAATTATACGGATTTTTACCTTTTAATCTCAGATACAAAAATTACAATTAAAAGTAATAAAACTTCATCGCATGTTTCATTAAAGAGCATCATATTTATAAAAAAAACTAATATTACAGTACGAAATTAAATTAATCATATAAATGTATCATCTGTTTGGGAATTCACTCAACATAGGCATTTTAACCCTATATTTCAAGATTATTTTCCATGTAATATACATTTTACGTACTTAATTACCGTATCTTTCAGCAGTACAAAAAAATAAATACAATGATTTCTGGTAGAACTTTTGCAAGTATAATATATATCTATGGGAAGTATCACAGATGTACGCGCTGAAATTATATCTTTTTCTTGAAATAATTAAATTAATGTCTAAGACTTGGAATAGTTTCAAGGTTTCTGCATTTTAGGAGACAGTTTGGAGCGATTAATGATTCTTCTATGCTGTGAAAATCACTTTATTTGCGAAAAATATCGATTAAGGATAATTAACGAATCAATCGATCTTTTGAACCACAATTGGCATTAATTTCGTTTAAAAGTAGTTGACTCTAAAATACTTTTTTTTCTGCTACAAGCATAATTTTTTTTCAGAATTTCCAAATTATTTGAGAGTAATTCTCATATTGAAATTATTTGAAATAACATTTAAGGTATCCGAAATCGTTGAAATGATCAATTTCGATTAAAACACGTATTTTTGGTTTTTTACTTTATTGAATAAAGCAATATTTTCGTTTTATAAAATGTATATATTTTCGTTTCTGCATTACATCGAAAAGCTGAGTTACAAAATTAGAAAAATCGGAAATGGATCTTTAATCTGCCTGAACGATCAACTTGTTAATCGATTAAATTGTTCAGAAGCGATCATTGGTGAGTCTGATAACTTAGAATATTATGAACGTATTTCTATGAAACTTTTTGCACCTGATATTTGTATTATTTTCTAGGAAATACTTTTTTTTTGAGTTATGATTTGTTATTTCAATAACAACCTCGTAAATATGTTTCTTATAATATTTATTCGATCAGCTCTAAAATATTTAAATTTTAATAAAACATTAAAAATTCTTAGTACATTTTCCAGATAGACGCATCTAATTTTTTTAGTAATACCTTTACTAATATAAGTTTACTACTTTTTTTTCTAATTTCTTCGAAGTTTTTCAAAAATTTTGCAAAAATTTCACGCATAATGGAGGTTTTTGTAAAATTTAGATAATTTATTTTCCATATTGTTGTGGTTAAGTATTAATATTTATTTTCATTGATCCCTAAAAAGTGTTTATAATGTTTTTCTAGGCTATTCTAAAGAGTAATACTCTAAATGTATTCGAATACCTTAAAACAGAAAAATTTATCAATAATTAATAAAATTATCAGTAACTGCTTACCCACATCGCCATTTTTATTCGTCATTTCTTTCCATTTTTATGATCGGTTTTAAAAATTATACGTCTTTCAGGATTCAATATTAAAAAAATCTACGAGTGTTTTAAAGTAATTATGTTTTAAACGAATTTAAAAAATTTATACTAAAAGAGTACCATTTCTTTCTAAGACAACTTATTCTTTTGAAAAAAAATTCTAAATAATTTAGATATCTTTGAGGTGGGAATTTCTTCAATTCGAGTAGTGTACTTTTTTCATTCATTTTCTGTTAAAGTATGTACAAAATTATTTAGAATAATTTTTAATATTTAATTTGTATGTCAGAAAAAAAATTTGTCAGAATTTATATAATTTAAAGGTGTATTTTACGCGCGCTTGCTTAAAATTATTTTTCTAAATATGCTTATATTTCCCTCTAATTAATGCAATATGTTTGTTTTTAAGAAATATGCTTCTAAAAGTACCGCAGATCTTTATTTTTTAAAGTAATTCAAATAAAAAAAGAGGTTCTGTTTATAAGCATTCAAAATTAAGCTTGCTCAAAAATAAAATTTAAAAAATATATTAAACGATACATTACTTTTTAATTTTAATTTTTCTTCAGTCAAAAATTGTAAATATTACAATATTCAATGCTATTTAATTAAATAACTCTGAAATTTTCGGGGTGTATTTTATATGGCCAATAAAGCTCAATTAATAATACAATTCATTATAAAATTCTTTTCAATCTTGATGCGTTACATTTCATTTGAGAAAATATTTGAATATAACTTTGGGGACTTAGTAAATTGAAAATTATCAACTACATTATTTATTACTCTCACAGTATTTTCCCATAAAGTTTATAAAAAGTTTTGCTTCTTAATTAACAAAACTATATCGTCTACATTATATCATTTGATTAATTTTAGCATTTAAAATTTTCAGTAATTAAAGTTATGAAATAAATTCTTAAAGTTATAAGTGGGGTGAATGAATTAAATTATTTGGTAAAGAAATTATTCATAAAGTAATTAATGTAAAATTAAATACATATGTTCACGAAAAAGCATGAGTGCACTTTCAAAAATTAGTTCAAAATGAACAAAGATCCTTTACGGTTTTTTGTGTCCCATTAAGAAAAGATTAAAGTTTCTGACTGAAGAAGTACAAACTATATATTACAACGTCTCAAGTTTTTCAACATTCTCTTTTCAAAATGGCGTATCCGCAAGAACAAGTGTAAGTTGCAGCATGCTTTATCGAATTTAAATTTGCAACACATGTACAGCGTAAAGGAAACACCACCTCACTAGAATTAGGAAGTGAGAAAAAATTTCCTAGGGGATAGATAGAAAGAGAAAGTCCAGTACCATGACCATCCAGATCTCTAGACATAAACACCTTCGGACTTCATTCTTTTGGAGGTACGTGAAAAAATGTGTTTACTAATCTTCAATAAGTAGTGAAATGAGTTGTTGAATTACTGTGGCCAATCAGATAGCTAATCTTGCAATGCTTCAAAGAACGAGGCTAGAAATCACATATAGACTCAATGTGTTGCGCGTAATTAATGATGCACGCACTGAAAGTCTGCAATAAGGCATTTAAAAAAAAATGTTGTCTCTATCGAACAAAAATATCGCAGGTAAACTATCTTTACTTTTTTTTAATTAATATTTGAAAGTGTAGTCATATTTTTCGGACACCCAGTATATATATTTAAAGGTTCAATATAGACTTTATATTCATCAAAAAAATGTAGTTTCGAAAAAAGCCGAAGAGAGAAAAAAATTAATAACACAACGCAAACTTTGAAAATTTTATTTCCAAATTTTATCCTTGCAAACATGATAAAATTATCCACAAAAATACATCCATTATGTGCAAAACTAGATTTATCAAAGCGGAAACTTTAATTGTCTTGAATATTAATGATTAAGTAAATACTGAAAGTATAACATCTTTTGAAGCTTCAATTATTCTAATTATACTAGTTGAGTATTTACAAAAACCAATATTCTCCTCAAAAAATATGAATGAGATTTTTCAGTTGGATTGATGCGATTTTGTGATTAGAATGAACACTGAAAGAAATTAAAGGCTTAAATTTCAAGATTACGAGCACTCAGTGGAATAATTATTCCTGTAAACTTGCTTGAAATAATATACTTTCAGAATACAGACATGATTATTACTCTTTAAGATTGTTAACTCCTAAATGCAAAGCTAATAATCATAGAAATAAAAAAAGGAAGAATTACTTTTCAATTATAGAAAATGGAATGCTGTTTTAAATGCATAAAAATATAAAGTAACTTCTAAGATTTGGATAATATAAAGAATAAAAGAAATTAATTAAATAATTGCTTTAAATTATGAAAAGCATCCAACAGTGAAAGAAATTGAGTTTAATAAGTAATAAATTATTCCACTGCTCCTGGCAGTTTTTAGAATCATGAAATACATTTTGTTAAAATAAGAGGAATGAACGTTTATAGTGATAGATAACTAATTTTATAATTTAGTATATTTATTTAGTTATTAATAAATTTCGTTTAAGAGGATGCACAAAATTAAATAATAACAATAGATAATAATTAACTATAATTCATTTCTTTGAGAAATTTTATTTTCAGCTTGTTTTGTTTCACGTAAAAATTGAACAAATATTTTTTCAAATGATAAATCTTGTTTAAGAAATATATTTTAAATACCCAAATGTCTGATAATAAGATTTTCAGATACTGTTTTTCTTTTCGAATGTGTTTCTTGCTTGAAAGTTTTAATAAACTTTTTCCTTATTTTCTATTTTACATTTTAACAGAGAGAGAGATTTAATTCTAATTTAAATAAATTATTTACAACTATTCAGAAAATATTTATATTGGAGCTTTTTAAATAGGGGAATAATGTTTGATGTAATCTAGCTCTGTTGAAGCTAAAATAATTTGATATTTAATTTTAAATTTAAATATCAAGTACATGCACATGTATTCACTGAATGTGAAATAAAAGCATCAATAAAGTAGTATTAATAAAAAATAAAAAAGAACAATGTTTCATACCGAAACTTCTCTCAATATTGATATCATATCTGATTAACTTATATAAGCATAAATAAAATGTATCGTCGAGAATCATAGTAAGTAAATTTATATTTTTAATCAATGTGACTTCTTGAATGTCTCTATATCTTCTTCGGCCACAATGTTTCTAGGGGTTCTCTTTTAATCCAAAAGATAAAATTTTGAGAAATGATCCCACCTTTTATTATATAATAAAAATTATTTAATTAAAAAATAAGAAGTTTCTAAACATTTTTAAAAATATCTAATCTTTAACACATAGTTTTTTTGGTGTGTTCAAGAAAAATTAATTTTTCAAATGTCGTGAAAAATCTAAATTCATAAAACGTTCAATAATTTTTTTTGCCAGTATCAGAAGACATCTTATCACATTTTGTCCAGTAAAATGATTAACCTAAATAAATTAGAGAAAAATATTCTCTGTTTCTATCAGTTCATTTTTAATTTCGATTCAAGTAGCATTTCTTGTTTCTCGAGAGACAATTAAAGTTAATTCATCTTTATGAATTTCTAAAGATTTCTTTAAAACTTCTTTAAACTTATAGAAAGAGTTTTTTCAGATGAATTGTTCAAAAGAATAGTCGTCATGTAGACATCCATACTGTAGATACCAAGTTTTGCGTCTCATTTCTAAACTTCTAAGCAATCTTTCCCACGAAAAGGATCTTGCTACCTTTAATTTTGTCCCAACTTTTAAATGAATCTTGAATGAAAATATTTTTATACATTTCATAAATCAGGAAAAATGACAATTATTTTTATGTAATTATAAATATCTGCTGCACCATCTCCTCGTATTTCACCATCACAAAATGACTCAATGTATTTGATAACGCAATTATTCTTCAGTTCCGGATATTTATTTATTAATCTTTGAAACATTGGAGAAATGTAATATGCAATTTAAAGCTTACTGTTGCATGCCCTAAAATTCCCCCGTGTACTTTATTTTAAGAAATTTTATTAACGTTCATGCATTGCGTAATGACTTTCTACATTAAGAACAAAACCATTAAACTACAGAACTTTTTAATTTCTCACGTGATTTCGAATGTTTTTATTGATATTTCAGTAAGTTTCTATAAGTAATAATCAATTATAGATATTAAGTATAGATATTAATTTCTATAATTCGCATAAATAAAAGCATCTTCTGTTTTAAATGCTTAAAGATTAAGGAAATACTTATGAATTATTCACTAAGCAAATTAAAAAGAGATGCTAGAAAAGGATCAGAGCTCTCAGATACTAATGAACGTATTTCATTAACCCGCTTATTTTGATTCGCTTTTTATTTTCTTATTCCTAGACCATTTCTTTTGCTTCAAATTTTATTTTACTATTCCTTTCATTGGCCTTTTTTTTGTTGTACATTTATCTTATTATTATCATTATTATATATATATATATATATATATGACAGGCCCCGGGCCTGCTGGTAAAATGAGTAAAATGAGGAAGGCATCATCTCTAGAAAATAACTTCTTTAGTTTGCTTCAATCACATAAAATCCAACATGGCGGCCCTTTGGCGCCCAACCGAGTAGAACAATGATAACCAATTCGGCAAGGAGTCACCAGCTAAGCCTTTTCGAGTATGCCTTCTTCTTCGTCAGCGCTCGCTCCACCTTTAAATAGGCTTATTTACCCACAAATCCTTACGCGATGGTAAACAGTTCGCTCTATTTTTATTTATTACTTACTTAATTTTGAAGCTAAACTTTTCAAACCTGACATATATATATATATATATATATATATATATATATATATATATATATATTGATTCCTTTATTTAATTTTATTTAAAGTAGATTACTCATTTTTAAAATATGTAACTTCAATTTTTTGCTCTAATAAATATTTTTAACTTTTAAAATATGCTACGTTTTCTTATGAAAAATCAAAATGGGCGTAATTGAATTAATTTTTTCACAATTTTCACTTTACAACAAAAAATTGGTATAAAATGTATAAATTCTACGAAGCTCTCTCAAAATTGATTTATAAATATGATAAAAAATACTCCCTATAAATGGTAAGAAATAATTATTGCATTGCATCAATATTTCTTAAACTACGGATCAAGCAGTTAAATCAAATAAATGGCAACTACTTTTAGCATATAACCTATCTAAAGTTGTTATATAAAAAGTCTGTTTTTTCTTAAACATTATTATGGAACTACTTTTATTCGTAAAAGACCTGTAATTTATACTTCAACGTGTTTCAGTTTAAACGTCAACATCTTTATTTTATACTGAAAATTAGTTTTGTATTATGTTTGGCATTTCTTATGTGAGTGTGCGTTTTTAAATTAAATTATAATATAGTAATTGATATTATCCGTATATTCAGTTATTTCTTACCTATTACTTTACTGTAAAATTGCACTGTGGTTTTTGTAAATTTGTTTTTAAATTGATTTTAACACTTAATACATATTACAATTAGGAAACTACTACTTGAAATTGTTCTTTCTCATGCTTATAGTGTTGTATCATTAATAAAGACTAACTGCAATTGAATTTAAACTTAATGTACACATCATACTTTTGATTCTTAAGATAATAAATGAAAAAAGCACGCTTACTGTTATTTTTATAGTCAATAAAAATAATAACAAACATATATTTCCTATATATTTGAGTAGTTTCTCCTTGGAATAATTAAATAAGGAAGTAAATTTTAAAATTAGAACCGAATATATTGTAGAGCGAATTTTCTGTTAAACGCTTTATCAATTTATATTTCGCTTTGCTCATTTTATTTTTTTAACTAGCTGATTAGCGAATTCTTTGTTAATTGATATAATGAATTGTTTACGTAAAAGTTGGGAAGAACTTTAATATGCCTATATCACACATAAAATCAATACAAAATTATTTAACTAACCCAAGAGGTGAATGTTTGGGGTAAACATGTGAGAAGGTATTAAATTTCATTATTATAACTTATTTTAATAACTCACAGAAGTATCTTTAGACTAAGATCCATTTACCAAAAATTAGTCTTCAGTTCCTTAAGCCATGTGTTAATTAGTACGTATATGCTGATTTTACACAAAGGTTAGCTGGAAGTGTAGATAGAAAATTGAATACTCCGGAGATTTTTATAATTTCGCCTGCTATATGTTTCGCTTGGTTGCTTGAGCTTATTCAAATGTTTTAAAGTAAACTGAATAATTTAAAAATATTTCGTGGCTTGTGGCTATTTAGACTTAACTCAACATGCAATGACATATGTGATATTTACCTGAATTCGTTTTGAAGTAAGATTTACATATTTTGTGCGAATAGTATATTTAAGATGACAATTAAAATTATGACTCTCCTAATGTCAATTCATTTTGCAGCAGCTAACACATAATCTTTGTATGGCAATTAATGTTACAAAGGACAGTTTTTGCCTTTAGGTATATCATCAGTTCTGAAATTGTGTAGTATTCTGAGAGAAATTAAACTGCGAAAACTTTCTAATTTAAATTTAAATGCGTAAATCAATGCTTTTAAAACAAGATCAAATAATCATCCTTCAAAATGATACCATCTATTCAAATTTTACTTAAATGAGATGGTATCTAATCAAATATTTGGTAAGTAGGTAAAGAAAATATTCAAACATGAACGAATAAAATGATTCAAAATATGTAATCTCAATCATTCTGGTTCACATTTTTCTTTCTTTCAAAATATTTTTAAATGTTTTCAGAATGGAACATTACTAAAAATTAGTTTTTTTCATTTTTTCATTCGTTTTAAATTATGAAATATAACGAAATGTTTGTAAAATACTTTTTACTTATTAAAAGAAAAAGAAATTCTATCATTAAATTAGTTACGTCATTAATAAACTTTAAAAATATTCAAAGCTTTCAGTTATATATTTATTTTTAAAAAACAAAATGAATTTATTATAAAAATTATTAATGATAATTATTAAAAATTTCCCCAAAATAGAAAATGAAATAAAAGTTTAATGCGAAAAATTTTCATTTAGAGAAAAAACTGCTTAACTATATTCAATGCATGTGAAATTGTTTTTTTAGTTGTTAGCAATTCTCTTTGCATTTTTACGGTAGTAATAGTTCATGGTGGAGAACAAAACTCCTTTATTAATGATTCTAAATTTTCATATTACTAAGAAATAAGGAATTATCTCAAAAATTTGTTATTTGTGTAAATAGTGTTATATTTTAAGTTTTTCGTGTAATAACTTAAAACTTGAATTTACTGTTTTAGATTTTGATGTTACTATAAAATAAATATTTGATTTATATGCTTCTAAAGCAATAATTTTTTCAGAACATTATTTTGTTTTTATTTGAAATAAACAACAGTCATAAAGTAGGAAAAAATAATTTCCTTTTCAAAATCTTTATTTTTAAAGGTTGAAAGAGCTTGATTTAACAATAAAATTTATTTTCCATTACAGGAATTATAGAGAACAAAACCTTTTTTTTGATAAATTATTATCCTGTTTGTAAGACGTGACTCCATTAAATATTTCTTTCACAAAAGCATTAAACACAGAAGTCAAAATTATCTTGGCTATTAATTATTTTTTATTTTACTTATTATACCTTTAACTTCTAGGAATTTTTTTTTTGTACAATTAATAGCAAAATAAATTTGTTGTGTAAATCCCACCAATGCTGTTCTTAGCGACTTCTCAATAAATCTAACTTCTACTACATTAATTTAAATAGTTAATATAAATTAGTTTTAAAACTTAAATACTGTTTTATTTAATTTACACAAATATATAATTTACCAAAAAAATGCATTGTGTTATCATACCTTATTATTAGACGCAATTAATCAAAAAAAATTAATTGGATATTACTTATTAATAATTAACTATTCATCCTTAAAGGAAATTTACGGAATCTTGCACCTTAACTGGATATATTAAATCTGCTAAAATAAACTAGAAGTTAACTACTAAAGGTATTAATTTGGAAGGCTTATTTTGAGATAAAAGAAACAAAACATTTCCAAGTTCCATTTATTTTACTTTTTACGAGCAATATTGATGGTCTTTTAGGACTATAATTTTATGTAGAAGGGACCATTAATTATGTATAAAACTAATAATGAAGAGGAATGAACCATGAAAGTATTTGATTAGAGAGTGTTCTGTTTCTAAGTAATTAATGATGTACTAAAAATTTATCGTTAGTGAAACAGAAAAACCTGACTATATTTACACTTGTTACAATACATATATAATGATGAATTGTACGAAAATAAAAAAAATGCTTCATTTTTAAAAAAGTTTTCAAAAAGAAATAGATTAGACTATATTGATAACAATATCATTATGAAATGCTGATTTTTGTATGAAATACAAACACATCATGATTAGCTAAAGATTTTCTTATTAAAGTATACTATAAAATTATTATCAAAATTTACTCAAATTAAAAGTTTAATTTAAGTGTCATAAAAATATATTTATTTAATTGTAAATATTAGTATATTTGTGAGTTTTTTATTCCTTATGGATAAGACCAAAATATAACTCCCCAATCCTTATTTACTATAAGTAGATGAAGCATAAAACTTTTTTTTGAATTATACAATTTAATTTTATTTTGTTACAAATTTTTATTTTTCTCTTTTAACATTTATATAAATTTATCGATTGATATTAAAAACACAAAAAATTTAAAATTGTTATATTTAAATCTAAAAACCTTTTACATTTTTAAATGGAAGCCAATTTTTCTGGTGATTAATTAAGAATCCTAAGTATATATATGTACTTTTATAATTCCGACCTATGTTTCAAATTTCAATATTAGATCCTGTAAAATCAGAAACTTTCAAAGTTTAAAAATTGTTAAGTAATTTTTTGTAATAAAAAAAAATCCCGTTTACTATAGCAGCGGTCGCCAAAGTAGTGGTCCTCGAGAAAATTTCGCTGGTCCCCAGAAGAATGTGTGTGGAATATACTTACTTATCACGTTAAGTTATGTCTTAAGGTGTATTGAAATATAATTCGCTTCATAACGATACGTGAAAAGTTATAAAAACGCAACTTCATATAATAACGCCACGGTAAATAAAGAATGTATCTCACTAGAAATGTAAAATGCTAAAAGTTTAATATACTTATCCATTTTTTAATTTTTTTGTATAGTTATTGTTTATTTTATTATGGTTTATTAATAAAGGTTTCATAATTTTGTTACAATTAATATTTTCATTTTATTAACTAGGTACATTTTATATGTTCATAGATCACAATTTTTTCTTATAAATATATTTAAGACTTAAAAAATCAAATTAGTGGTCCGTGGAATTTAAATTGTGAATTTACTCGTCCGCGAGGTCAAAATGTTTGGTGACCTCTGTACTATAGTATCATTTTTGTCAATAAAAAGCATTATAATTAAGTTATCAAGTACCAATGCTCATATTAAATGAATGAGGCCACGGAAGCCTAGTGGTCAAGGTAACGGACTCGTGGCCGACGTGTCATGAATTCTAGCCAAGTACCACTGAAGACCCGCCGTGAAGAGGAGCGATGCTCGTTAAATTTGTCGAGAGCTCAAACGTCCTCTCGTTGATGTGTTGTGGTAGTTAGGAGAGGGGGAAAGCTCAGGTGTTGTCCTTGTCACTTGATCATGGCTCAAAATTACGAGTCCTTAACCAAAAGCCCTCGAGTAGCTGAACAGTATGACGTTAATATTCCCTCACTCATATTAAATGAACAATCATAAAAATGTTCAATGAAATACTCATCATTCATTATCACAACCATAAAAAGCTGAACAATATATAATGTAAGCGACTTCCCCCTGAAGTCGCTTCCTCACCTTCCTGCCTACCTAAGAGTGTGGGAGGAAACAAAGTAGGACCAGAATCTTCCATAATAATTATTATTTATTATTATTCAAGCCCACTAATCATCAAGTTAAACCACGAGTACCCTAGGAGTGATATAAAGAAAGCAAAAAACCTAAGTGAACAAGCGCAAGCACTCAATTTAATTTAACCTAATCTATCTTTGACTATAAATTCCCAATCCACTAATTTATTATAGTGACAAACTCCGTTCTTAACTTAAGCTGTGAAAATCAATTATATCTCACCTTCGTAACGCGCGTAACAGTTTCTCAGCTCCTTCTACCCTACATTTACTAACTTTATACAGTCGAACTAATCTATATATCAGGGTTTCTTCTTGAGAGGGATGGCTATGAATGAAACGCGAATGCTAGCCCAAAAATTCCCCAAGAGGATTAATAATAAAAAATATTCCGTAAAGATCCGTCACAATACTTATGAAGAACATTTCTTTCGCAGCGTTGTTTATGAAGGATACTCTTTAACACATGATGATTAATCCTGAAAATCAATTGCAAGATTTCGGAGTATATTCCCGAAGTCCTAAGATAAAATACCTGGAGGCTTTGTAGGATATTTTTGACAAACACAGTGGCTTAGAATTATTGTTCAACTTCTGATTAATATGAGAACTCATTGGTTGTCTAAAAATGTTATCAAGTTCCTTGAAAGATACATTAATTATCTCAAGAATTCCATCTTTCATTGTGGACATTAGCCACTCTAAAACTGGGTGCTGCAAGCAATCTTTCATTAAAAGGGGTTTATGCACAACAGCAGCAATCATATTTAAAGAAAAATGGTTCATAGATGAAAGAAGTTACACATAGGATCAAATTCTTATTTTCGGTTGATGAACAAAGGTTTTTCTAACTGAATGTTAAATTTTTTTCCCAATTGATTCATTATCTCATGAAATATAAAGTGTGCTTCCTCTGTCCACGTAATATTTACCAGATAATCCATTAGCTCCTTTCCCAAACTCTTTACCTTTATATTACTCCAAAACTTGTTATTTTTGTGTTTCTGGTGTTCAATTTATAAGAATTTGTTAACTCATTATAACATTCCACCAAGTAAAATTTGAATATATCATGGTGTAACGTGTAATGGTATGATGCATTTACCTAAATTGCCATTTATTTTAATGAGTATCTCAAATTGACACATATTTTAATGTGTAACCCTAAATTGCCATATATTTTAATGCGTATCGCAGTGTGGTCCATGTATTCTGGGAACATATTGAAACAAAAAAAATTCAGTACCAAAAAGACTTATTCGCTGCTACCTTGGGTTATAACATCTCTTTTCAACTCTTTCGTTTCTAGGGTGAATGAATAATACTGCACCTCAGTTCATTTCAAATCATTGTCCAACAGTACCTGTTATTAGTGCGGATATGCAACATAGCCTCTTTATGTTTCCCTTTTTAAGGGCGACATAAAAATGTCCGCTTACTTTGGGCAAGAGAGCACGTTACTTGGACGAGATAGCATTGGGCTTCTGTATACATAGATGTGACCTGGTTTACTTTTGAGACTGATTCCCGTCGTTTTTTAATCTGGAGAGAACAAGTCACCGTGTTCTATCAATCTAACATGAATGAAGGGCATGTTATACAGGAGGTGAAAACATAGTATGGAATCTCTCCAGGTGATCTTACAAATCTACATGTGTTCTTTGAAGAATTGCTGATTGATGTGATGTATCGGGACGAGATCTTTGGTGAAGAATTCATCGTAATATATGATAATTCTCAACTTCAGAAAATTAGACTTGTTGAGTATTTTGAAGAGCAAAGGCTGGGAAGTAAATTGAATTACCGACTCGTTCTGAAGTCCCCTTATAGCATCTTTGGGACTACTACGGTAATAAGGTGGATTTCAGTCTTCCCCAATATTCTTAAATATTTTGAAATAAGTATTCTCCATAAAGGTGCGTTGATTTCCATTACAAAGTATGCAATACCTTTACTGACAGTATGGAAAGTCTATTCTGTCAACATAATGCAAGTATATATAATTATATTTGTAAAATATTATTTATGTATATTTATAACAATATTTATAAAAGCCCAACTATTTGATTTTTTTTCAAAAAAATCTGTTATTTATTTTTTTCCAAAATATGTGCTTTTGTTAAAAATTATATTTAGAAAACAAGGAAAACTTGAATTGAATAATTTCAAGCGTCAAAAATTGGTAATGGGAGCCACCACTAGATGTTTCCACCAATTAAATGGCTCTTGCACTTGGGGACTTGGGGAAAGAAGAAAAAAAAATGTTAAAGGTTATATTCGTGCAAAATTTGTCTCTGTTTGTGAAGCCAAACTTAAGCGTAAACAGTAAAAAAGATGAGCTTATAAATTCCGATTTCTATTCACAAAGTTTACCAAAAATAGCCGCGTTATATAATTGAAACGTTTTTATTTATCATTTAAACAAATATATTTCATCGTAGTTAAAATAAAAATTCAAAATGATTACATAGAAAATGTATCATTTCCTATAAATAACTAGTATTATTTTAAAGCTCTCTTGCAGTTAATTTTTAGAGTAAATCATGCACTGAATCGTTATTATCCTTGCGAATCATCTCAAAATCTCACACTAAACTGCTTTTATTTATAGCTTTACATGTAGTCTCAAGCATGCAAAAAAGCATTCAGTATCTTTATTCAGATTGAAAAATGTCATCTCCTTTCATATTTCAAAAATAGCCACTAAAAAAATTCGAATTTTGTAGTTTTACTTCACAAACATTTCGGTATAATGATCGAAAATATATTTTAGTATCATGATTTTTTATGTGTTATATATAGACCTGTTGTGTTGTTGTTGTTTCTAATGCCACCTGTTTAACGTAGTCAGATCAAGGCCCACGAAATTCATCTTGGCAAGAAGTACGCCTGTCGTTGGTCTTGAGCACCATACAGGTGACAGTAGGAATAAGCTCGGCGAAATTCGACTCCACCCATCTCCACCTCCTCAATTTAGGCATGGAACTGAAGGGAAGGGAAATATTCTCCAGTCCCCTGCACTCGTGATTCAGCCCATAAGACTTCGGACCCACTATTTTAAAGAGTACGTACTACGTGTGTACTCGGAGGGTATTTGTGTGTGGTGGCATCGAACCCAGGCCTTCCGGTCTGGAGTCTGATGCTCTAACCACTAGGCTACCCACGGCCCCTATGTATAGACCTAATATTTATTTATTAAGTTTGTCTTCAATGAGTACATGTCTTTTCTCGCCAATTTTTACTAAGTATATTTCAATTTACCATTATAAGTATTTTAAGAACATGTTTTGGAGAACATTTTGAAATGTGTTAGCTTCACTTGCCAAATATTTTCCTTGACACATTTTTCCTTTCTTTTTTTACAATATTTCGTTGAAAAACTATGCTTCAAATTTTCTATACAAAGGTGCTTCAAAAAATTCTTTGTTAAGAAATCTCATTATTTCTTTGTGCTTTTTTGCGATATAAATATTTGTTTTAATTCCTATAACAAATAATTCGGGAGTTTTGTAATTGTTTCGAAACAGACTTTTAAAGAGAAACAAATATTTTTCTTTTAACCAAATTTCATGGATTAATAACTGGATGGCTCTTATAATTTCTTCATTTGTAATCTGCCCCTTATTATTGAATCATTTTTATTTATTAAAAAGAATTCTCTTGCTAAGATTATTTTAAATTTTATCTTAAAATAAATATTGGCTTAAATTGCTTGATATCACATAAGAAGCCACTAAAAAATTAAATATTACATAAAAGATAAGCCTGTGAAATTTTCTATGATATCCAGACTTATACCTTACTTAAAACTGAATGAAATTTTAAACTCCTTAGGATTTAAGAAGTTCTAAGGTGGCTGTGTTCATTGAAATAAACAAAACAGTTTTTACCATCATTAAAATCCCAATGGAGTTGTATAGGTGAAATAAACATCTAGTAATGATCCTTCTAAGTAAAATCACATGTTTCCATGAATGAAAAATTCATCGAAATCTTTATATGATAAAATTTGGTCTTTTAAAATTATATTTCCCTTGTTTGACTCTTCAAATGAATTTATGTAACAGAAATTTTATGGTGGTATAGAATTCAGTAAGCGATGTAACATAATGGGACAATATAACACAGCTAACAATATATATATATACCGGTTAATTCACGTCATTTTATATGGTTTTACAATAGCTTAAGTTTGTAAAAAAAACTATTTCTATTATATAACTTTTCAAATCATACGATTTAGTTTTTTAAATACGTCTAATTTCTAATGATACCTAAAGAAATTAATGTTTGCACAATTAATATTTTTCTAATCAATATACTTGTAATAAATCTCATGAAATAGTAATGCTTGATTTAGTTCTTGATATCTTTTTCATCATTATATTTTCAATATATTTTCAAATTTTTCCTCATTAATTTTCTTTATAATTCTAGGAATGAAGCTTAGAAAAACATTTGTGTTTTTAATGATGCAGATTCATTTCATTTCTATCTTAAATGAAGTTTATTCAATATTAATTAAATAAAGGGAGAAATTAAAATAAATTAATTTATTTCACATCGTATACAATCGCTTTTATCTGTATATAAGGAAAAAATTACAGTATGATAAATTATACAAATGCTTTCATTCTTAAGATAAAATGAAATTTAATATAAAATATTTCAGTCTTTAATTAAAAGATAAAAACTTCCCTTTCTTTGCCTTAAATTTAATTAGATTTTTTTAAGATGAAATAATATTAGAGAACCCGTATTCTGTCTATATTTAAAATGAATTCACTACTGAACATTTTCTTTCAGATGAAATTTTTCTATTCTTCAGTACAGTCTAAAAAAAATATTTATGCATTAGATAAGAAAACATTTATGTAAGTATTCTGCTTTATTTATTTGAAATAGTGTTTAAAATGATGAAAAATAGTGTTTTATGGATTTTACCCAATAATAATCGGAAACGCATATCACCGTTTTCTTATAAAGCATATACCAACAATTTTTACACAGAACAGAAATATTCTTATATTACGAAAGGCAATTAAAACTTACTTCAAAATCAAGATGCGTCAACTTTTTTAGTAATATTGAAATGTTTTAGTAAAAAAAAACCTTTTTTAAATGTAAACGTGCTTTTCTGATGGATACTAAAATGAATACCAGACTGAATATTTATTCTAAATTCTTTATAGAATCTGAAGATAAATTAGTGACCATCCTACGTAAATGTGAATGTTTCGGCTTTGAACATACTTTCAATGAAGGGAAGCCATGTAAAGTGTAATACTCTTTAAACTTCTAAGTTTTAAATTTTAATCAATGTTCTTTATAATAAAAAACATGAAAATAAGGCATTATCTAGTATGTATACTAACTTCTTTCGTCACTTAATCATAATTTGAAAGATAACTTTTTTCCACTATCTCACACTGCGTGAATGAATATTAACGTCGCACTGTTACACAGCTACAAGAGGGCTTTTGGCGAAGGACCTCGTAATTTTGAACCATGGTCAACTGACGAGGACAGCACCTGAGCTGTCACTCCCTTCTCCTAACTACCACACCACACCAACGGGAGGACATTTGTAAGGGAGGACGGGAGTAATCGTAAAAGATGTATTTTTGATTACTGATTGTCGTGGATATATTATTCTCTCCTTATTTACATTTGTAATAAATGTGTTTCGAATCATTGTAATTACGATAAAGTGAAATGTACATTTTTGTTTCCTTTTAATTATTTTTCATTTGTGAGCTTCACGTATGTCAATGAAAAAAAAACTACAGAGAATGTTTTTCTTCAATTAAAACCCTCCAGAAATCAGTAAAACATTTGAAATTATTATATAACAAAGTAAAAATATGAAAAATGACAAGAAAATTAAGCAATAAATTGCAGAAAAATATATAAATTAATAAAGAATTTTATAAAAGGTCTGAAGAAACAAAGGAACAGCAAATTTTAACTCAGCAAAAGTTTTGCAGTGAATATATAATCATTTGAAAATAAATAGTCCCAGAGAAGGGGGAGGGGTTAAAAAATGTAGCACTTTTTAAAGTGTAAGAAAAATATTCAATTCTTTACCAAAAAGAAAAGAATATAAATAGGCACACAAAAATATAACCAATCTGTTACATGAATTCATTCCCCATTTACTTGTTTTTCTTTGAATATTGTATATCAAAGAGTTATCTCATAAACTATTTACTACATATTTATTTTTTTTATTAGATACTGACCTAAAAAAGTCTTTAAAAACATATGCCTTTTTTAATCAACCTTTGTTAAGGTAAACAGATAGGAAATATTCTTAAAAATTACAGTCGTTCTAAACTTTATAGGTATTAGAGAAAATACTTTCATATTCAACTTTCTTTCACATGAAAAAATATCATTGCTTTATTTTAAAACCACAATCAGAAAATAAAAAGTATAAAAATGGGTAGACGTAAAAAAAAATTAGTAGCATAAATGTTTTGTAATTTTGGATCCCCCTAAATTTAATCAAGACATTAAACTATCCCTCCTAGTTACACTATAAGGAAAAGAAAGAAAAAAGAATGAACAAAGTGCTTTTAGTTTTATGTGATGTTGAAACGCCTTTAAAAAAAATTTAAAAATTGTTCTCTCAATTGAAAAAAAAACGAACACAATAACAAACTTTTCGAAATCTCTTTTGAAAAGTAATCCTCAATTAATTTTTGTAATGTTTTATAGATATTGCTTTTACATTATTTTTATCACACAAGGCTTTAAATGTCATAAATATGAATGGCGATAAAAAAGCGTTCATTTATTTTATACTAGACAAATGATCTAACTGATATATGGATCAAAATAATGTACTTATACCATTCCAAGACTTTTGAGTTATATTTTGCTGAAAAAGATTTTTTTTATTTCCTTTTAATATAATACAAGACTAAAAACTTCAATGTATGCAATAATAAAGGGATATTTCTCTTTTTTACACGGTAATATTTTAATTAAAAACAATTCTAAATACACGAGAAATAAAAAAAATTTTAAATTGGATTCTTTAGTAAAATATTTTTCAGCTTAATAACAAGGTGGAATTCTTAAAATTTCCTATTAAAAAAGGGTAAATAATAACAAAATATGCATTCAATTTTAAATAAATTGCAGAATTTTTTGTTTATTAATACGTACAGAAAATGTATTTAAAGATATTCCAGTAACATATTAAAAGAAAAATGAAGGCATTATGTGTGATGTAAGAGGTATGCAAATTGGAAGATAACACTTTAATACCCTTGAGGCAAGGAATTCCCCAAAAGAACGTTTCGAAAGCACTTATATATATAATGAATATTAAGATACTTTGCTATATATACTACATTACTGTAAAACTAAAACATTTTAAACCTAAACAAAACTCCTAGGGATAAATATATATATATATATAATTCAAAAAGAGTAGCAAAGCGAATATTTTATAGAAACATCAAATTATAAAGAGAAAATATAAAGCAAAATATTTAGAAATATTTAAAAATTAAATAAACCACTCAAAAACTTCAAACCTTTCTATGTATTATTTCTGTGAAAAATATTGAAAATAATTTAATGAGGTTGACATCAGTCTTAAATATTATCTTATATCCGATGAAGTAAGATCCAAGCGCAAGAAGTCTGAATTCCATTTCGAAATACTCTTAGAAAAGATTTTCTTGAACAGTATAATTGCGTATACGTTAAAAAATAAGAGATTAAATTAGAAGACGACATAATAATAAAACAAATTTCAGTTTTGTAAGGATTAAATGACCAATTTTCCAAAAGAAAAAGCATTCATATATTCATACCAGCGTTTAGATCTTACCTTTAGAATTAAGATTCTTTGTTGTAATGTTCATTGAACACACACTATAAGTTCAATTTAACATACGTAGTTAATTTTTAGTGCAAATTCTAAATCAAGCACTATAATAAGAAAGCTTTAGTTGTATAGGACATATTCAAGGGAGTGATTAATTTGAAGTATTCTGATTAGTTAATGTCACTAATAACTTTTAGTGTTATTTATAAATGTTTACTTTTTCTTTATATATGGCAATTTATTTTTATATCATTCAGTCTGGTATAGTTTATTTACAATATTTGTATTCATATTTTGGCTTCAATAATTAATTCCAACAGATTTTTCATAACATGTTCACGTTTTTGAGATACCCAAAAAGATGAGCTGTACAGTTTTTGAAACAATGTTTACGCTATTCATTTCTCATTCTTAATTATATTTTCTTAAAAATTTGAACAACACAGGTATATAATATCTAAATTTCCCTCAGATCTTCAACTGGTGAATAATTAATTTTCACAACTTGTCTAATGCATTTGTAACAACAAATAGTGGAAATGAACTCGCAATCAGTAACATTCAAACATTTTTCAAAATGAAATTATTTTGTAAGGAAAAAAGTGTGCAGAGTTTAATTTGATTCAATTTGAATTTCTGTCGCTCTCTGAGGTAACACAGTAATGTAAAAGTGATAATAGATACTGGTATTATTGCTGGTGCGTGTGTGGTATTATTCGAATAATTCAATCAAGTTGTGCTTTTCCTGGATTTATTGATAACATTCGGTAAACTTCAATAAAACGAAACTTAATAATCTTAACCAAATTGAATTACCAAGTTAAATTATTAGATCGAAAATATACTATAGAAAAATCCTAATATTCGAGAGAAAATCCTAGAAAACAATGTCACACCTAATTCTGCCGAAGACAAATTCAAGATTACAAAAATATCCATGAAAACCCACAGAAGCTGGTAACGTTGAAGTCAAGTTCAAGATTAACACTGAGGTAGAATCCGTTACATATAGTTTTCGTCGAGAAGATAAATTACGTGGGGTCTGAGCGTTGTGACAGCTACGCTCCACCCATTCAGATCACTGGTGCATGAGAATTCACAACACACGATATCTTAACTGCACCTTTCCCTACAAACTTCCACAACACTCCAAGAGAAAAATTTTAAAAAATTCGTATTGAAAACTTATATATATGTTTTATTACAAAACTTATTTCCTCACAAGTCCTATAAAACTTACTTATAAATGACTAAGTTTAAAATATAGTTATCTTGTTTTTCCTTCTAAGTCTTTTTTTATAAGAAATTTATGATTTGAGGCTGAATGATATTCAAAAAGTAAACAAATCAGAATCCTAGACTTTGTAAATCTAAATAAAAAAGATGAAGAACATATGCGCAATGCAAAATTTAAATTTCAGATGTCGAGGTCATATCATTTTGACGCATGATATAAATATTTATAACTCATGGAAAAAGCGCATATTCTGAAAAAAATAAAGCTCGTGGATTTGACAATATTATGCAAACGTACCGTATTAAATCCTACCTTAAAGGCAAAAAATACAAGCTGAATAGTTGAAGATGATTCCATATGCAGAATGAATGAACATCTAAAGTCAGAAAATCCGTTGTAGAAAAACATCAGATGTTTTTCCAAACCTTTCCTACTATACCACATTTATCAAGTAAAATGTTTTACGCAGTCTTCAATAACAATGTTTACTCAACAGTAAGGTTTATCAGAAGAAAAGATTTCAATTGTACTGTAACTTAATGTAGTAATTAGCAACAGCATAGGATAACGGATTTTTTTAAACTATAACGAAATGTCAATGCCAAAAAATAAGATATTACATAACTTGGGATCAAAGTCAAATTTACTCTTGGTTGCTAACAACGTATATAAACTTTAAAATGCCATAACCCTTTAGAACAAGGGTGTCAAACTCAGAGGCTGACTAGGGCCAAATAAACATAATTTAACTTAAAGTGAGCCACAAAAAGAAATCACAATTCATAGAAACGTAGGTTTATTTAGAATAATACATTATAATATAAACATATATAAAAGGAGAAGAAAAATTTAAGATGTTGGTCCTGACAATTAATATCTCTCTTCCCTGCTACTATCCTATTCCTATTTCGGGAGAAATTTTGATATCTTATTACATATTATTGTGTACCAATATATTGACCGGGCCAGAGAAAAATGTTCATTGTGGGTCGCATGTGGCCCGTGAGTTTGACACCTCTGCCTTAG
Source organism: Trichonephila inaurata madagascariensis (assembly GCA_019973955.1). NCBI lineage: Eukaryota > Metazoa > Arthropoda > Arachnida > Araneae > Nephilidae > Trichonephila > Trichonephila inaurata. The sequence goes on from BMAV01011974.1 coordinate 47,535, forward strand.
AATATATTACAAAATAATATTCAGCTTATAAATGAAGTTTTTCATGATAATAGATCAAACCTCAAAAATAATTATAATTCTTAGTTTTGAAATCCTCTCTTTTTATAGCTAAAAATTATCAATGTCGCTATGTGCATGGAAAAATAAGCGAAGTAAAATTGAGAAATGTGATCTTACTGAATTACGACACTTTTTATATACTTCAAAGGAATACAAATATATAACGCATTTAAGAAATTTGATATATTTTATTTTTGAAATGCTTATTCTTCAGTAGTTTTCTATAAGCATATGCATGTAACCTTCGAAGTAATAATGCAAACAATTGCATTTAATAAATTTTAATTTCTCATGCTCGCGAAAAGTATAAGAATTGTTAATCTAATTTTGATATACGGTTCTTTGGTTGAACAAATTGTTGCAGTTTTATTTTTATTTTTTATTTTGGATTTTTATTATTTGATCACGACTGGTTTTAAAAACATAACTTAAAAACATTTATTTAAAATATAAAAACTTGTTCGTAATTTTTTAAAGAAATACCATAGGTTATATAAAACTATGCTACCCGAGATTTGATGTAAACACCCAAACATATAGGAACCAAATGAATTACTGAAGATTCACCAAAATTAACGGAATCGAAAAATTTCTGTGGATGGCTGGTAAGTTTCATTGCAAAAAAAAATAATATATTTATTTGAATTACACATCCAATGCGATTAAAGTAACATTATATTCAAAATTAGAACGAAGTTAGAAGTTTTAATTTTAATTAAAAGAGTTTTGAAAGAGGTAGTTAGAGAAAAAAATTTCTCACATTACATATAAAATATATTTCAATGAAAAGGAAACGTGAGGAACGTGTACGCTATTCAAAAACTCATTTCCACAAAAGTTTTTGGATATAAAAAACTGATATAATAAACAATTTAAGAAAAGATACCGGTCTGAAAAAAGTTTCGTTGTCGACCGTGAACATTCAAACTTTTTAACTAGATTTCAAGGATGAAGTAAAACAATAATTCCTCGATCTTTCATTCAATTATAATTGCATTTTCCCATACTTATTTGTTTGCAAAGCATCAGAGTTTGCCTAATATATTATTTCTTACAGAAGAGGCATATATTTAAAAATATATAAAAATTGACATATTTTTTTATTTCTAATGGGCTGCGGATTGGTACTTTACCATTGCAGACCTAGTACATTCCCCGGAAGCTGGCATCTCTTTTGAGTGCGACGCCATAAAGGCAGATACCAATCACATCTCTGGTAATTTTTACGCCTAGTTTCCTCCCTAGAAGGAGACACCTGAGCTCAGACTATGCGAACCTGTACTAGGATTTAATTTTGCCGAGAGCCCCCAAGCCAAACAGACACGCCAGGGATCTTTTACATGCCGCACTATCATACGACTTGGCCGCTGTCGATTTTCTGCATTAAGAAAATCCACCAACTTGGCCGGGGTCGAACTCGCAACCTTAGGTGCAGAAGACCAAACAACCACACCATCCAGCCGGCTTATATAGATATATAGGTTGGTAGATTTTAAGATAAATGGCTAAATTTTACCTTGACCAAAATTTGCATGATACCTAAGTAAAGCATTTTGTGGATGAAAATATTTTTCCAATTTTTCTTTTCCTTTCAAATTCATAATCACGAATAAAATCGAAATTGACTTTCCATGCGCCAAGGAATTTAAAATCGAATTTAACTATTAAAATTAACACATCGTTATACTATAGAAGCGTCAGTAAAACCGTTCAAACTTTTCTATTGATACTTCTTATACCGAAAGATTGATTTGAATATTAGTTAAATTAAGCT
>BMAV01011974.1:50274-61949 GCA_019973955.1 Trichonephila inaurata madagascariensis
TGGAAGTAGGTATTAAGGAAAGAAAAATGGATCATTTATAAAGTTTTGGGGAAAGGGGAATGAACCATCTCTAGCCACTCCAAAAGTCAATCTTCACCAGAAGAAGGTTATGCTCTGTGTCGAAAATTTCTTCAGATTTCACAACCATATTCTAGGTTTCCTTAAATGATTCAGAATTTTAAAAGACTCAAAGATTCAAATATTTCTACAAAACTATCAATATATCACTATCAAAAATTCCCATTCACTCAAAGAAAAATGGAGATGTAAATACAAAAAGAAGAATTTTTAAAAATATGCCAACTTAATTAATAAAGATATTAATTAGCAACTGTTTATTACATCCCAATTAAAAAGTACAGGATGATTTAAAACCATATTTGTTGAGGAAAGTGTAGTTATCATATTTTATAATTAAATCCTTTTTCACGAACTTCTTTCCCGGCGGCATCTATTAAAACTTTTTTTCATAATTGTAAGAGATAATTAGTAAATTTTATAATGTATTTTGATAAAAAATAAAAGAAAAGAAAAGGGATAAAGAGTTACTGCATTTGAATCTCAATAATGTAACTCATTTGAATTTCAATTATATAATTAATTTTGTCTTTTATTCCAAAATTTATAATAATTTAATAACATTTACATTTTGTAAGACCTGGCTTAAATTGAAGGAATGTATACATGAAAAAATAATTTAATATTATTTTCCAGAAATATTAGTATGTTTCATAAAAATATTATTTGATTTAAAATTACCTTTTAATAGTGTTGGAGGGTGGGGGGAGGGGTACTTGAAATTTTTAACAATAACAAATTTTCATCTATCTGCTACACTAATAGAAATTCACAAATAAAAAAATAATAGATTTTCTTTCGATAATTAATAAAAAAAAAATTAAAGAGATAAATATCTATAATAAAACGGAAAAAGAGCTTAAAATATGCGGATAATTCCATAAAATAGAATATATTTTCTTCCGAAAATATTTATCTTTTTAATATTCATGAATTAGCTAAAATGTAACACTTTTTGAATGTAAAATCAGCATGTTTCATTTTTGTAAATAATTGTAGATATTTGCATAACGAGTTTTTAGATTAAATTTAAATTGTATAATTAAATAGCAAAGGTTTCTTCTAACAAATTGTTAACGTTTAACGCATCATTAGTAACTCTGCAACCCAGCACTGTCTAGCCTAACATTTTTATGGTTCATATCTCTAAACTATTAATTTCTTATATAATTAATGATCACATCGTCGAGTTTTATGCTTAGACCATCAATTATGCTGAATAAAAAAGGTAAATGGGCTCTGAAATATTTCAGATATGTTTATATGTTTTTAAATCTGACTGAAACTAAAATATAATATGGTCAAGACGGTAACTAACGATTAGCCATAAGTGTAGTGATGCAGAAAATATCATTTCCATACCTGTTTGAACATTATAATCGATTCTAAAATTAGGGATAATTGCAGACTGAGAACGTTATATTCAAAATTCCTGTCTAAATTTTGTATTACTGAACTCAATATTTACTTATAGTATAAAAAATTTATATTTAAAATAAAATTTCCCTTTATATTTAAAAAATAAAAAAAAATTTATTCGGTTAATTCAAAAAAATTATTTTAATTAACTGTCAAATAGTTTATTTAAATTTTAGTTTTAATGTTTACATGTGTTATATTTCATTGAAAATAAAATTTGAACATTTACAATTAATTTACATCTTTCTGTCACTTAACAAAATAAGTTTTTTATCGAGAATATTGTTTCGATTTCACTGTTGACGCTTTTAAAGATAAATTGTAGAAGCCGTAAAATAGGGCACTTATTTTTTTACTCCAAAACTGATACGAATTTTCTTTCTCACCCTCAATCTCAAATCTCAAATTTCATTCGAAGTAAACTTGTTATTTTCCTTCATTGATAAAGTTTAACCATAATTTTTCAAGTTTAATGGAAAGTGCTAAAAGTAAAATGCAACATCTGTTCAAAATTATAATCACAGAACAATTTCAAACGTGAGAAAAATCTATAGCATACATCAAGTTATGATCAAAAACAATGCTTTCCCAGATCATCAAATCTTATAGCTTCCAATCTATAATCACACTTTTAAGGAATCCAGCAATTTCGAGAAGGAACTCATTTCGAGGGGTTTTTTTTACTGCAGCTCTAACACTGTTTAGCATACGCCTTCAAATACCACTGCACATGGTTTGACCACTTTTCATATGCTCCCCGTACAAAATATTATAGAGCTTCCTTGTTAAAATGACGATTTTGTAACCATTCCTGTAGAATATATCTAATTATCCCCTGGTGCGACAAGTAATTTCGCTTTTAGCCCATTTCTGGTGATAAAGCAATTAATAAAAGGGCTCTTTCTTTCGTTTTGAACCCCTTTTTTTAAGAATGTGACCAGCCTCGTTTCTTAAAGTCTGTCAAATTATGGGAAAATGAACCATTGACTTTGCAAGGCATATTAAAAGATTAGCTCATTAACAAAATAACTGTAGATTATACATCACTACTTTATGCTGTAAGTTCTGGTATCGATTCTTTCATGAAGATCATAATCGATGATGAAAATTGACCCAGAGAGGTATATCTTACAGACCAGACTTTATTAAGACTATACATTGCTTAGAAGTTCTTGTATATGTATGGTTACATTTTAGATGTACTAATCTTACTATAGAACTCATATTAGATTATTGTCTAAAGACCTTCATTCAATGGCTTTTGTTCATACACTTATAAATAATAGATAGTGAATTTTTTCACCAAATTATTTGTGGAGTAATTTAGACCACTTATTACTTATTTGAATTCAAAAGAAACTGTGTGCAAAATCCTCGATTCAAATTGCCAAATCAGCCTTTCTAGCGCATGTGCTTTTGGAGTTGAAATATTTTCTATCGATCTAATAATTCGCAATAAAAAATAACAACTTTAAAAATTACTCTGTGTCTCCAAAATAATTGAAATAAAAGTTACCAAACAAAATAGTTTTGTTTTTCCTAACATGCAGGGTTTTAGCCAGTCAACTGTATTCTTTCTCGAAACTGCATTATCATTATATATTTCCTATTTATGCATTATCACATATGAGATTTCCAAATGTGTTTACATTTAAAATTTATAATTGATTATAGTAATTTTATAGTATCCTATGAAGTCCATCAAAGCAATGGTTTGGGTATATTTTGTTCTTTTACTGCTAAAAGTTAGAAACGAAGTAAAAGCAAGAAAAAAATGTGTGATGCACATGGGAAATATGTTCCGATAGAACTTGAGTGCCGAAACTGATAAGCAAAGATCTTATCTGGCAATATGCTCTAGAAACCAGTTGAAATGGATTTGAGTTTTGAAGTAAAATCAAATAATTTCCCGTAATCAAGCTTTAAAATTTGATAAACTTAATCTCGTAATAAATTCTCGTGCGATTTGCTTCATTCAGGGCCTTTGTTTTGAGTTTATTAGTCACGATTTCTAAGCAAGACCAGTAAAATTTAGGAATAGAAAACAGTATTTCACAATTTGTTTATTTTTTTATTTATGTACAAATTTTATATTTCACTACTTTTTAAAAATTAAACTGAACCGATTGGTATAACACATTCAGTTATATTTCATACTAAACAAGTTATATTTAAAAAGCAAATATTCTTGAGGCATGCAACACTCTCAGACGAAGACTATTTCAAAAATACAAATTTTTCAGGAACTTATATCTAGTTTTAGTAGCCTTTTTTCCATATACAAGACATATTGTATATATTTCACATGCATTTAGAATTCCAAGCATTTAGAATACCATAATATAAAAATAATCACTATTAGTATTAATAATATAAAGATTTTATGTTTTCCAAAATATAGCAGATTCTTAGCTTAAATTATTGTATTGAAAGCATTATCTATATCTAAATATTTCATCATATCTAAATTTTCTTTAGCTCTTATTTAATGAAATGTCACACATGTTTGAAAACTAGATTTCCATGCAGTATTTAAAACTAAAAGCTGTTATGTCATGATTCACTGAAAAATGTCTCTCTATCAACTTAAGTAATAAAACAATCATTCTCTCTATGATTCTGTTAATATTTTTGTAAAATAGGAGTAAAGAGTTTCTAATTAAAACATAGTTTAAGGAGCTGAAGCTTTGATATAAATTAATTTTTTCACAAAGTTTACTCATACACATCTTTCAAGTTTTTACGGTGAGAAAAATGTTACGAAGATATTCATTCTCTTATATAAAATTTCTTTAAATATTTTAAATGCTTTTATGTAAGGTATGTACGACTCTAAAGCTTTCAAATCTTCATACAGAAATACCTTTTACAAAAATGAAAATGTGCTTCACTCTTCTTTTGTATGAATGGAAATAAGAAAAAGAAGCAAGTAAACAAAAATTTCGCATCTACATTTTTATCAAAAATCTCAGCGCTGTTTATGAAAAACTAAAACGCGGGTTACATTGAAATATTTCAAAGTTAAACGTAGTCAACTGTTATTGAAGGATGCTGCAGTTGACTATTTATGTTTGTATAACAGCACTCTTTCCCTTTTCTCCTTATAAATTGAATTTTTATGCATAGAGAATTTGATGACCGTAAGTGCTTGGTTACAGTCACTACCATCAACCGAATTCCTTGTGCATTTGAAGTTTAAAAAAGAAATGTTTTTCGTTTTTACTGAGATCCCAACTTTTTGGCCAGTAAATGCATGGGAAACAAGGAGATTTAAACACTGTATTTGAATGTTTTAAATATATTAAAAATAGATACGTAGTTATCAAAAATATGATACCGATACAACATTACAACAACAGTAAAATGCATTTAAATTATCAAACTTACAAACAAAATTTATTTAGAAAATAGAGTGTTTGTGCCTTAAATAATTTCACTTACTTTAACAAAATGCCAAATGCACAAGACAAACAAATCTATTTTTAATTATTTTGTATTAACGCACCAGTATTTCCAAATAATATAACAGGAGTATGTTTAAATATATATAGCGATGTACAAATAATATTTACGCACCTAAAATGAATTTTAAACCAGCATTGAATCAGTATTACCACGAACTATCGTTTTTTAAGTATTAAATTAGCCTTTTTAAATTGAATTAGAAGGGAAATATGTTTTAAAATTTCTTAATATATAGCTTCTATATTGAGTTTTAATGGAATACTACCTATTTAGAATATAATCAGTGGCTGCGAGAGGCTGTGTTATCGGCTTTGTCTAGACATATCTATTTCCCTTTTAACTCATTTAAATACAGTTACGATTAGATATTGTGTGATAAATTATGAAAGCGGAAACCACATATAGTATTCCATAATTTCAAACATATTGAATTGTTGTAATAGTTATTAGCATTTATTTCCTCAAACTTAAAAATAATACCAAATACTAAAATATCACAAATAATACAGCACTTCAGAAGAAAAATTGCATGTTTCATTTTGTTCACTAAAATATCACATTTTCAAGCTCTCTTTACTCTAAATGAATGAGTAAAATGAACTCTCCCCCCCCACAATATGATAAAATGATCATTTTATCATTTTATCAACATATTTAAAAATAATTCAAATGAAATAAGTTTCTTAGCAAAAAAGGTTTTCTATGAAACTTCTGAAATTGATCTGTTCTTACATCGGAGACATCCAATTTCTAAGTAAAAAACTTACAAAAATCTTAAAATTTCTTTTAATTTTACTAGTCAATTACCAAAGGGATGGTTAAAACAAGAATTGTTTTGTTCTGAGTTAGTAGCACATTTTCACCATTTATGCATGTTTCATTATATATGCTCACTTTATGTATAATAATTAGTATCAATAATTGTTTGATTTATTTACATTGTTCTTGGATATAATATTTGATATAGGGAATTGTTTAATCGATAATACCTTACATGAAACACTTTTCCAAAGAGAACAATAGTTTTGAATAATATGATTTAGGATGCGCCGTACGACACATTTAACGGAGAGAAAGAGAGAGAGAGAAATTGTCTGATTGATCATATTTCAACTAAATGTCACGCTACGACTACATATTTAATTATAAATCATGGTATAAAATTTTAAGCCATAGTAAGACTATGAAAACAATATCTGAAATACTGCTTCTATATTTCAAGTTCTCACGCCACTGAATTGAAGGAATATTTACATTTAATATTCAATAATCGTTTTACCCTACATGACATATACTGGAGCACTTCTACTTCTCCTTTAGGTCATCAATTCCTTACTCAGCCAAGAACCTTAGCTAAAAATATAATTTTGTTCTTCAAACTTTTATTTATTATTGATAACTGTATAAATGTGGACAGAGTATTTTTTCAGTCACATGATTTGATTTTAAATGAGGAAACATTGTAAGTTGATATCCAGACCCTAATGAACATACGGCTTACCACTTTATAAAATTAATTAAAACAGGAGAAGAATTTAAAGTTACTTTTTATGTATTTATTTCTAATATGCATACTGACAAAAATAGCGTACTATTAGTTAATAGTTTGTGCACCTGTTGGAAAAAGTGTCAGATGATTAACAGATTGGGGCTGTAATCAAATATCTGTTTATAGAATGGTATTTGCATTGTATTTAAACATTTTAGAATTCAATACAACGATTTAGTTTAAGCACTTCAGTTTTATTTTTATCCAGTCTTGCTTTTTTTTTTTATTGTTATTACTTATCAAAACACAAAAAATATTATTCACTCTTAATGGGTTTCTTTCTTCATATATTATACCCACAAATGGAGGTAATTGTATTTTGGACAAAATATTACTAAGTGAATACATATTAAAATTGCTCTATGGGAAATAAATAAAGTTTTCAGTAATACATAAACATTTCACTACATCTCAGTAGATACATATTTTCTGAAATCATGAAGCTGATTTCAATTTTTACTTTTTACAGATTTATGGGCAACGTTAAGCAAAATTACTCACTTGATTCTACCATTTTACTGAAATACTTAGAATTTGATTTATATCAGTGGTCAAAAAATTCCATTTTAAAAGAAATATTAAAGTTTACATTTTGGATTATACGAGTACTACCTTCAATGTCTTTAAAAATTAGATTTTGTATACCCTAAGATTGAAAATATATTTTGACGTGCAATAACAATAAATAACAATGTTGTTTTTTTATATCATAAAAATAGCATAAATAATCGTTATTACTGTATTCCATAAGACACGATGGAAAAATATTCCACTAAAACTGGGTTAAATATAAAGGCCCCGAAATGTTATTTTTTTGGAGATAGAACATCATTCTCAGAAAAAAACACCTTGCATAAGATCTAATATTTTTTTTCTAGCTCTGAAATGAAAGTGAAAGGGAACTTAAAAGAAGCAAACAAACATGCATAATGTATTTTTCTATTTAATATATTTTCATTTCAGTATAGGAAAAAAAGCGGAGCTGTAATATATATTGAAATATAAAGAAAAATATTTTACAGATTTTTTTCGTAAGTACAGATTTCTCTCAACTTTTTTTATGGAATTAAATCTCATGTTTTAAAAAAATAAACTGAAGTCTCACACTTCTCCAAAGGGTAAAGTTTGGGTGAAAATTTCTTTCCTTTTGATAAAAAAGTTTTCATACCGCAATGAAAAGATGCAATAATCAATCCTGAAAATTATTTCTCACAGGTTAGACTAAAGTCTGAAGAAAAATCCATTCCAGTTGAAAAGCTGAAATTTGGAAAAATATACTCAGAAGAAAGTTTTATTGAATTCTCTTCTTGTATAACGCACTACTTTTTCTCGTTTAATGAAATAATAATTTTTCCATTATTTCTATTGGGAATAATTTAAACTAGAAAAATAATCTTGAATTATATTTTTTCGCATTTTTAAAGATTTAAAAAAAACTGCATCTAACTAAAAAAAAATTTCTCTGAAAAGTTGCTTCCTGCTATAAAAAAAAGGGAAAACATGAATTCAAAACTATAATATTTCATTGAAATCTAAATTATATATCAGTTATATATATTAAAATGCATTTTTGAATATTTTGAAGTCTAAAAAATTTTTGTGTCACTTGAGGTTTGATATGCACACTCGTTTCGTATTTTAACAAATGCGTACATTATGTGATGCCTTTTTATTTTATTAATGATATCCTTCATTTTAGAAGTATAATAACTAGAAGTATGAAACGCAATATTTTGGCACCTTCGAACATAATTGGCGACTTCAGGGTTGCCAGAATTAACATATGTAACGCGCCATTTAATTATTAGGACAGAACGTTGATGCAACTGATTGAATTAACATGAAAGGCATGATGCTTTGGGCAGAGCGCTTAAAAGCGATATTTCTTCTTAAACCCTGTAAATAGTCTTTAAATGTTTATGTGTGTGAGTGTAGTGCTGTGAAGTTATGTTTAGTCATCAATAAACTTATTCGTATACCAAGGGCTCTTCATTTATCAGATAGAACATTAAAATCAACCTTACAGTCCTCATGCTCTCCATTGAATTCTCAACGATACACAATACAGTATTAAAACAGATATTGTTGTAAATTACTTTTTACGTTTTTTTACGAACCATTCATTTTATTTAAAATAAAAAAATAACGAATTTCATTCATTTTTAACTCACTGTGAACAAATTAACAAATTTAATACATAATATTTTATAATAATTTAGAATGCTATGTAAATGATAACTTTAATACTCTCATCAGTATGTTATCAAATTAACATTTTCTATCTCAATTATTCTTATTCAGAAATCGGCTTTACAAATACGATAATTATTTCTTATAAGCGAACGCTAACACTTATTGCTTTTTTTTTTTGCGCGGCTTAAACACCCATTGAACATTGAAGCATCAATAAATTCATGAGTATACATGAAGCATTAATTAGCTGAAAATATATTTAATAAATATCTAAAAAGCAAGACTAAAATTGTTATCCTTTGTACATAGAAAAAGTGTAGGGTCTTTTTATTGAAAAATCAAATATTTTAGTTTTAATAATTACAGGAAAATTATTTGTCAGTATTTAGTGGAAATTAAAAATTGATTGTCAAGTTAAACAAAAAATGTGAATCTCATAGCTATTCCATGAAAACTTCCGCGTGACGCTAACTTGTCAGAATAAGGAATAACATCGTAGATATCTTTCTGTGGAAAAAAGTGTTTTAGAAGTATTTATTCAAATAAAGTAAATGCAAGCAATTAAGAAAGATTAATTTTCGCGAGAAGCATAAAAATTATTCAGATAATATCTCTCTTTTTCTCTCTTCATTATCGAATAATAATTATTTGTTAAAAGTTTTGCTAGTGTTATAACTGTTTGGTTCTTAATATTGATTTTAGAAAATGAAATCATACAGCTAAACTATAATAGGTTTGTTGATAACTTTGAAAAGATATCTTGGAAAATCTTATTTTATTGAATAGATTTTATCTTGTATTTACCTAGGATAAATACAAAATAAATATCCTTGACAATTAAGTATAATATTCAAGTAATTTTTCCCTCTGGATTAAGCACTTTAATGCTCTCATTTCAGAGTATCTTGCATGCAGAAAGGCTTTATTAAAAAAGAATTAAAAAAGAAGCATTCAAATTCAAAATTTTTAACTCAAAATTTTAACTCTTGATTCTAAATTATAGAATCTAAATCAAAATATTTTTAACTTTTTTTAAGATATCTTTATGAGTATTTAGAATGATTTTGATAATTTAATTCCTAAATTATTACATAACTTAATAATATGATAATTAAATATCCAACAAAACTATGTAAAAATTAGTAAAATGTTAAAAACTCATCATGAAAAGGGAAGAAACAAAACTTATTACTCACTGTTCGAGTTTATAAAGAAAGAATACTATTCTGTCTGATTGTGTGCCATCAAAGATAAATTTATACCTATTTTATAATACTTACTCGATCCATACTATATAAAAAAAAGTCTCACAAACTATTTCTAATGCAGAAAGGAAATGAAGCAATCTACTAATGTCTGCAATGTCTGTTTAATTCTTAACAATGTGCATGCTAAAATTTAAATTAAATTATTGTCTAAGCTCTTTTTTTATACAGTAAAATAAAATAGATGATTAAAATTTCTTTTCCTGTGAATATTTAGTAAAACTATACACAAAAAAGTAATCTAAAATTATGTAAATAAATATTAAAGTCTCTCTCTCTCTATCCCATACAAGCTTGTATAAGCAAGATTAATCATTAGAGATTCACAAGCCAATTCATTATATGAAAAAGATGTCTTAAGTCTTATTTTAATTTCATAGAAAAAATAAATACACTTTTACTGTTCTTTCGCATTTTAATCCACAGTCAATTAGTTTGAATAGTTGAATATTTTGCCTTAAAAAATAAAATAAGCATTTTTCATTCGATTTGCCTGAAAAAATGTTAAATATATAGGAAAAGTGCATACTAAATTGTACTTAAAAACTATTAAATAAATATTAATTCATATAAGAATGCAAGCTCTTTTTTTATTTTCAACGAACTTCTTTTTATAGAATTAATTCGACGTATATTTGTCATAGTTTCAAGTAATAATTCTTATTATTTCTAATGCTCGTGAGATTTTCATTATAATTTACATGTTCTTTATCTTTAAAACTTGTAGTTCATATGTACGAACATTAAAGTACTACTTTTTCAAAGATAAAACAAATGATCTTCGTTTCAACATTTCCCGCTTAAATCTAAATAACAATTAGCATTGCAATTGGTAGAAAGTAGCTTAAAAGATTAACATTTGTGTTTATATTTTAGATTGAAGTGCATTGTGTATAAAACTACCCAAATAAATTTTAATACTATATTGTTTTACTTCAATTTCAGGTTAGCCTTTATCGTTAAAAGCTGCCTGAAAGCGTTATGCTCATTTCGTTATATAAATGTATCCAGTCTTCAATTTAGTTCTTAAGTCTCTTGTGATATTTAATCTAATCACAAAATCACATCAATCCAACCAAGGAATCTTGTTTATACTTTTAAAGAGAACATTGAGAATTCCAAATGCTCTGTCTATTTAATTAGAAGAGCTGAAACTTCAAACTTTACCTTACTTTTATGGAATTAGTTGGTCAAAAGAATGTAAGACAATGAAACTCTTTGAATAGATAAATTGAGCAAGTCATGTAATCGACGTACTTTATGGATAATTCTTTTAATTTTCTTGTTTACTAGAACAGGATTTGAAAATTATCTTTAAAAGTTCCCGTGGTTAATGTAAGTTTTCTTCTTGTTTATTTATTATATAAATTATATTATAGGAGGCATCCAACGTTCAACTTTTGAAAAAATTCGAGTTTTCCATCCCAGAAAACTTTTTTTAGTTCATAATGATTTAAAAATTGAATATAAAAACTAGCACAGGAAGTTCTGAATGGATATCTGAGATGCACAATATCAAAAAATTTTATTCAAAGTAATGAAAATCGAACTATTGAAAAAAATGTAATCGGAAAGAAAGGCAGTTTAAGATGTACTTTGTCAAATATCACTGAAGTTAATGAGATATAGTGAAATTATGGCTCTTGTTAATAAAATTTAGCATTGCTGACAAATCAAGTGTATAATTAAAGCACAAAAAATAATAA
>BMAV01011974.1:72108-98199 GCA_019973955.1 Trichonephila inaurata madagascariensis
CCCCCCATTCTCCCGAATTGTCACCATGGTGACAGGATAGCGAGTTGGGAGGAAAAGGGGGAGCTGGACACCACGTGACTTGCTTCATATCCATGAAAAAGTTGATTGCTCACTTCTCCGATTGGTCAGCTTGCCCACCTTCCTATTGGGAGTCCTTTTCCCCCAGACCCGGGAACATCTATCAACGGCGGCTAATTTGCTTTTTTTGTGTTGAATTATTATATTAATTCTAATCAGAATGCCTAAATCAAATGCACAAAGAGGAAAAGAGTTTCGTGAAAGAAAGAAGAAAGAAAAACTAGCAACAAGTCCAGTCGAAAAAGTGACAAAAAAAATGTTGCAAATTTTTTAAGTGCTGCTGCCAAATCTCCATCAGAGTACATGAGAGAATATCGAGCATGGAAAAAAAATACTGCAAAACACTCTTTTAATGCTCAGTTTAAGGGATGGGAATGCTATTGAGACTCTTCTAATGACAGCACAGATTAATACGGACTTAGTGAACCACCTGTGCCATTAACTACAGAGCCTTCAACAAATCTAGTGCGTTTTAGAACTGATGCATGTAAATCAATAATAAATTCTATCTTACATTACAAAGATATTCCCATAAAAATGCTCACAAAGATTTTCAAAAGCGTTTCGTTGATAATCGTTCGATTGTGTGTGTGTGGGGGGTGTTCAACTTATGATAGGTTATGGTTTAGGGATGATTTGAGAACATCTGTTTTGCTGAGCACAAAAATATTTCACAAAATATTTTACCGGAAATTAATTTAGAAGACACATTAAAGTATTCTATAATTGCCGACAAAGTTTAAATAGGAAAAGTATACCAAATTTATCAAAATATAATGATTTTGTATACCCAGAAATTCCAGGACATCTTTCTACTTTGGATTTGATATCAGAAAGACTCATTTCGCCGCGAATACCTTTCACTCAAATTAGGCGATTGAGACATGTACTGGGTCAATTTGGAATATCAGGGTAAATAATCAATGTTCCAACGTCGCCAAAGAAGTTTCACTTCTACAGCGTGGTTTTCCACGCACCATTTTTTTAATTAGATGTCAAAACGTAAATGATTAACAAATAGTAACCCAGCAAACCTATAATACTAAATATCAAATTAAACTCAAATTCTTCAAACCTTTTTACCCAAATTTATTACCTGTGATTCTTATTCAAGAATTTTTATTTCATTTTACTATTCAAATTCATTTACGTTTGCTGTAAGCTAATAATAATGTGAATTTAATTATTTTTTTAGATAAGCATGAACTACACGTTTGAAAAATAGAAAAATTCTTATGCTTTGAAGCTTAACATGATTCTTCAAAGAATTTGTTTTCAAGAAAAATAAATGCTAAAATTCAATTGATTAAAAATCGGAGATGTAACAGTTTTACAGATATATACAGTTTTATTATTATTATTTCGTTTTCATTAGACTTGATATAACAATGGCATATTTAATTTTCAGAACTATGCAGTTTAATTCATTTTAAAAATAACTACTATTAATACCTTCATTTATTGATTTCTATATCACGAACGATTCAGTTACACATATTATTGGATTAAGGAGGAATTCTAATTTAATTTCTATTATAAAATTATTGAAAGTGCTACATTTATTAAAAATTCAAAATAAAATTTACTAATATAATATCTATTGTTATTGAATTCACAAATTAAGAGTTAAATTCCCTTAATATATATATACTGCAATATGAGCTGAAAATATTTTAAAAAATCAGAGCAATCTTATTTGTAAATATTCTTTTAATTGCTGTACTAACCAAGACTTAATAATTAATAATTCCTAATAATTAATTTTCTAAAATATCTATATTTCGTGTATAAACTAATAATTTACAAATCCTATTAAAATGAAAAGTTTTTATAATCCAAAAGAATTCATATTAGGTTAAAAATTTTTATCAGAACTATTCGTTAAAAAATTTTTTTTAAATTTAACTCCCTGTAAGACGCTGATAAAAAGTAATCCGCAAATTACTTACTTTAATCATGCTACAAACTGTCAATGTTTATAGCGTCACCAAACTTTCCTTAATTTTACCATAACGCTACATTAAATAACTTTACTTTTTATCACTCTTAAAATTAAATTTTTAAGAGGAAAATCATCGTACCAAATTTTCGAAAAATGTCGTAAAAACATTTGCATCATTACTGAAAGAAAATTAATTTTTCTAAAAGCAAATTTTCACAATTCTGCGTCTCGACTAAAATAAATATGAACGATTAATTTTCCAGAATTAGTTGGCAACACTTAGAAAAGAACGCGTGTTTAATGCTTTTTTTTTTAATTTCACTTTTTTAGGTACTAACAATTTTTCCATTGATGCTTGACCATTTTGAAGCTTAAAAACTTCTGCCAGATATTAAGCTATTTAGTTTATACATTCCTACTTTAATTACCGAGGTCTTAAAGCATGAGCGAAGAATTGTCGTTATTAAGAATTTTAACAGTTATTACGATTAATTGTATATTAATATTACATTTAGAAGTTACACGAAGTTTTTTGGTGATTAACCTCGTAATTTTGAACCTCAGTTGACAAAGGTGACATCTATCTGATACTCCATTCACCAAACTTCACACCAAGTTAAAGTGAGGATTTTGAACCTTGACAGATTTAACAAGCGTCATATCGTCTATATGGACAATGGTGTGCAGATAGTGGCATCAGAGCTCGAATCTACAACTCAACAGAAATATTATCCAACTGCCGAAGGTTCACGTCCATGACCATGCTGCTACTGTGACCACAGGATTATTTTTTAAATAAGTAAGTGAATAATATAATTACGAAATATATAATTAAAAGAGATATATTATTAAAATAGGTTATTTTGTTTGTATTAAATATAAATTCAAATTCATATTTTTGAACCAAAATAATGAAATCATCTTTATAACGAAGTAAAAATTAAAATGCATTGTCAATGTAGTTCTGTTTGTTTAAATGTCTTGATAAATTTGCTAAACAATTGCTAGCAGACTCACTTAGTGGTACACTCTTAATCTGCTTATATTGATTTTCTTTATATGTTACATAGTTTTATTTGAAATCCAAATCTGTTAGAAAGTTAAACTTTTCATTACTTAAATCACTTATTACACTACATTTAACGAAAATTTGTAATGATATTTTAACTATATATATTCTATTGCTAATGAGTTGAAGAGATTTTAAATATCAAAGATATAAATAGAGTAGAGCATTTGTTTTTAACTTTCATATAGTTATAACAATAATCTTACAATTTTTTATTATAGATGCATAACTAAGATTATTTATGACATGATTTCAAGTAAAGGATTTAAAAGAAATGTTTATGTTCTTTTTTTCATTATTTAAAGTTGTTAACATTCTTATTCCTATGATTAAGGGTTAGAGTTTTTCTTCTCTGTTTCTTCTGTTAATCAAAAACCCAACATTTTTCCTCATGTTTGTAATCATTGTTATTATTGGTGATATGAGAATAAAAATCAGTTTTCGCTTTTTAATTAGAAACGACAAATAATAACGACAACGGCAGTTATTATCCACTATTTTTTCGGGTTTTACTCGAAAATGTTCGAACTTTCGTAACAAGAGATTTTGTGAAATACATCTTAAAATAATTCACACAATCATGTTTATTTATCAAGAAAGAAATCTACTTCGTTATCTTTACTGAAAAGTAATTCGAATTAATTAATACTCGTTTGCGTATTTTGGGTTTGGGAGCTTAAATGAATTTATAAGTAAAAATATCATATAATTTTATTTAAATAATATTACAGTTTGTAGGTTCTTAAGTTAAAATGAAGCTGCATTTGAAAATAAAAAAAATTTCTAGAACCATAAGCAAATTAATTGAACCACAAACATGTAAAATGTAAAATATTAAGCTGTAACTTAAGTTTGCTAATAGGTTAATAAATTTTATACTTTTTTTTATCAAACTTTTAAAACAATACTAGGTTATATTTCTGTTGCTTTTCACATGATGATAAACATAAACTCTTCTTAGCTGTATTTTGTTCACTAATTTTAAATCTGTATTCCAATGAAGATATTTCATTTTATCGTATGACATCCTGATTGTATTTTTATATGAAAAAAAGGCAATTGTGGGAGATAAATAAGTTGAAATTTTTTTGACACAGCTACATAATTAGGGCAAATATGTTAAGAATCCAATTACTTAAAAATTATTACTATACAGAAAATTGTTCAAAGAAATTATTGGAAACTTCTTTGGACTCTATTGATTATTTCTGTAAAATGAAACTAAATCAGTTCTAAAAGAGACGATACTCATTCATTTATTGCTTACTTACGCTTGATATAAGATGAAGAATTAGTAAATGAAATAAATAATTTACGATACCGAAACTAATATGTCCAATTCCCCTCCCTATGTTGCAATAAATGAGTCTATGGAGTAAGAGTATAATTTCTCTCGGATGTCTCAACCTTTAGACTACGATTAGATTTCTCTCGTCATAAGGAACAAGAACTTAATGCATTATTCACTGATTTATATCCCCTTTCACAAATAATGTCATCCTCAATCAATCTGATAAGATCCAGGAACGATCCTCAAAGTAACATGTGTCAGATAACCATAAATAATTAAATTCAAAGTCAAATCGGAGTGATATGATCAAATATATGAACAAATGGGAAGACTTGTCGTATTATCAGAGTAACTACTTAGCGGAATGTTTTTTGGATAATTTTGGTATTAGTTCTCAGATTGTAGAATGTTATTTATTTGATTGCTAAGTGATTTTAAGAATTTTCATAGACTTCAATGTTTTTATTAAAAAAAAATATTTCAAATTGCCTGTTTTTGCTTAATATAAACTAGTAATTTTCATGATCGATGCATAAATATCTTTGAAACTAAATTCTGAGTTTCTGTGTGAAAGAACTTCATTGATAATTCAAAAAAGCTATTTTCATTCTAATTAAGATTTATCAAGACCAAAATCATTATGAATTTGCATGTACTAATTAGAATTCCAAGAAATTAAAGATGCATATGGAAGTTTTCAAATTGTGCAATACAATGAATAACTGTTCGAAAATTCTAAATTCTAAATTTGTTATATGCCCTGTTATTGTTAAAGTCGTACAATAACTAGGCATATAACATAAAAAGTGAAGTTTCTGTTCCACAAATGGCATTAAGACACATTTAGAATAAAAACTGAATTATTAGAATGCCACACACGCAAATCACTCTAATCCACCAAATTACATTGGTGTTAAAATTTAAAAGAATTTATGTTCTTAGTTAAAGATTAATGAGCAAAAACTAAAACTCTCTAATGCTTCCTAATAAAATTAGAGATCTATAGTGCCAATTACATAAGAGTTCGTACACGTGTAAGATGTGCGATCTAATAAAAATGCTTTGTAAACTCTCATGTCAATTTCTGAGCTTTATTCATTTGCATATCTTGGTGATCCTCTTCGTAATGTCCTTTTTTTCTGTATTTTCTAATAAATTTCAAAACCAAACAATTAAGAATAGTTACTATCTATATTTAGATAATGGAAAAAGTAGTGAATTGCTTACAGATTTTAGATGGAGAGCTATAAATCCCTAGATAGCTAGCTATACTGTGACGGCTGTAAAATGTAGAGATGAAACATATTCAGCTGTATTTTTAATTTCCTTTTTATGGATGTCAGCATGAAGAATTTCTAGAAAGTTAAGATATTCTTTAGTTGAAATGTGTTAACAACATCTCTGGACCATAATCCAAATGAGCATATTTAGAATGATATTTTAGTAAGGATATTATAACTCGCTTTTCCCGTCCCATAGCTAATAAAAACATGAAAACAATGTTGCTGGAGTCGTTGGATTGATTGACACAGAAATTCACAAACTCTCATTTTCAGCAATTATTCATTTTAACTATAAGAGGGGAGCGAACTCTTAAAGTATTTTTATTCCTTGTTGTGAACTTTCTTAGACTTTCCGCAGCTACTGAATTGCCCACTCTTTTGTGAGCGTTGTGTGGTAACTTTTTCTTATTTCTTGGTATGTCAAATTAAATGCATAATTTCATTAAATTCTACCCTGTTCTTCCAGAGATAACAACCAAAAGTGGAAATTCGTTTATTTCTTACCTTTTGCGCTCAATGCGCGTTCTCTCTTTTGTACTCGTATTTTATAGCAAAAAATTACATCACAAACATTATTGCAAAATAGTATTCAAAAATCTTTTTCCATCAATTGTTTTCGAGTTATAGTTGTTGAAATAGTAGTAAAACAGCAAGTGGTTTTATTAAAACAAATGCAATATTTATTATTTTTTTCAAAAGATAAGAACATTTTTAAAAAGTATAATTTTTAGGCAAGAAAATGGAAAAAAACATAATTATTTTTACTATGAATCATGCTTTTTACTTATAAAGCTTTATCAGATTTTGCTCTGTATTTTTGACACAGTAAACATAATTTCATTTACGATTCAATAAAGCAAAAATTTTAGAAAATCAAACCATTGTTGTATATAAAAATTACTCTATATAGTTAAGCTCTTAATTGTGATGATCTAAAAACTATTTTGATCACGCATCCCTAAGACGAAAATAATTCTAAGTTATATTGCGCAGCATACTGATTGTAGTGATATCATTACTGTACACCGAAGGCTGATATGGATATAACAAGGAACAACCCAGTGTTTATCAGACACTGGGAGACCCCAGACGAATCGGACTGAGAGAGAATCAGTATGTTGCAGCATCCAGCAGGACATGTGCTGTTGTAGACATCCAGCAGGACATGTACTGTTGTAACCATCCAGTAGGACATGTACTGTTGTAGATATCCAGCAGGCACTGGAGCCTCTTTCAATCTTTCCATAGGTAATTGCCGTATTTGTCGATGGTCTCATGATGTGGAATTAAACACGCATAGACCGTTATGATGACTGCTAGTAACAGCATTACATTGTTTTAAAAGGCTTAAATGGCATCGTCTCATACAGGCATAGGGCTTCAATAGGCATCAAGTGGTCTTGCCCAATGAGCTCTATTTTTTACAAGTTTTTATTTAACTTGTAATGTAATTTGTCCGGGTGGAATCTTGCGACTCAATTTTGAAGCTGATGGCTTCAACCGATTGAGCTGAAATTTTGTATACACGTTTAGTTTGGATGAAAATACAAGAATGGTGGACTTTCGACCCTGGACCCCCCTCCCTGGGAAAACTTCTGTGTGCGCTACTGCCGATGACAATACAATAATTTAATAATTTTGTTCCATATTCCTTGACAAGCTTTTATTTAAGCGCATTTAAATAAAAGCTTGTTTTTAAAAGAGTTTTTTACTTTTAATTTATTTCTTGCTATAGACGACAGTCGAATTTGTGAGTGCAGGCAATACGGTCAGAGTAATGATCAACGGTTCTTTATGCAGAGTTACACATCCAGAAGACCTAGTTCAGTGGAATAGGGTGCTATTGAGTATCATTCTAAGTCATCTTTGGTGCTCATTATAGGATCTTTGGCAGGCACACGTTATATTTGTAAGGGTCAGTTGCAGCCCCATTCCTGATCATTTTTCCAGTAATACAATTCTGGACTTCATACTGCTAACGTCTCTGGAACTTATCTATAAGATATCGATAACTTATTATAGCTAACATTTTCACCATACTTTTCTCCGTTCGAGAATGTGTCATGCCATTAGAAGTCACCATTCCACCCGTACCAAGTAATATTCAGGAACTACTCTCTAAGGTTCAAGTAGCATGAGGTGGAATATCGCAAGACTTCATGATGAACCAGTAAGGTTCACTAACAAGGAGCTTTGCATGACGTATAAAGAATAACGGTGGTCAAACGCCCTTCTGCATTTTGTTGAATACATGTTGCATATTTTGTAAGACATGCGCCCGTGGGTGATGGCCTACTTCTAAATTATCCTCGTGACCTAGAGGTGTAGGAGTGAATGAAGAACCAGACGTTGCCATAACCTTAATATATCTTTATTAAGATTTTAACTTAAACAATGTACAATAATGAAATTATTATTTAAACCAAGTGAATCTGTGGTGAGGAGACACACAATACGTATTACCAAATAATCGCGTCACTGACCACTATGTTTAACTTTACCGATTAATCCTAATCTCAATAAACACACTGTTCCTAGTAGTTTAAATAAATGTTCTTACCTCTCTATCTAGGGTAAGCAGCAATACGCTTGAATCCTGACATCGCTTTAACTCGTGTGGAATGGTATTCACATTTAACTTGAACGTACTGGCCCGGATATATTAAATCTTGAAAGCGGGATTGCTTCTCACTTTAGCTTAATAACTTGTACACATAGACCTCGTATAATCACTTCTCGTAGCCACCCCGCGAACGCTAAACTTCTACTATTTATAGGATCTTTAATTTGAATATTTCTCACGTTTCACTTCTCGAGTTGGTTGGAAAAAATTGCCATTCTGGCCCCAAAAAAAACCCAAAAAGGGATTTAGTGTAAATCGCGATGAGCCCGTCACAATTTCAGCCTTAAATTTAATTATTCACTCATGCATAAACGTTTTCTCAACCTTGTAAATTTAATGGCGTTCGGAATATTCCTTGTTGGAGCAACTTTTTTGTCTTAGAGTACGTACATGTATATATGACTGCATGTGTAATCAAAAATCAAATTTCTTCACTTTAAATGACATACATACATTTAAATTATTTTATATTTAATAAATAAATAAATTGGAATTGGAATTAGATTGTATTTATTTAGTAATGTCGGAAAACTTTGGTTCGATTCTCGGAGAAATTCGAAACTTCTTTATATTTAATAATTGTTTTTCATTATTGTTATTACAGAAAAATCTACACTATTAAAGTGGAACCTTATGGTAAGATTGATTTCGTTGCTGTAATTACCAAATCTATAAATATTCTCAGTTTTCAAACCAATCCTTCAGTTATAAAAAGATTTTTCCTTAAATTCGGAATGCAACATTGCTCTTTCTCTCATGTCAATTAGCTGTTTTTGAGCTGCAACTTAAAGATGGTTTATTATTATATTTTTAGCAAATGATTCATGACCCATTTGCTAAAAATAAAATAATAAACCAGCTGCTTAGAAATTCTGTAAATCGGCTGTAAAATTATGTCTCTATTTTTTTATAAAATGTGCAATGTTGTAACACTTTTAACTTGTTCCATATTTACTTCATTTTTAAGCAGAAAAATCACTCAATGGTGGAAACATTTCTAATGAGGTTATTCCAAAGTTCTCCCTCCACATCAGGAGTTTTATCGAAGCACTGTTACTTTCTCGGTCATTGTTAAAATGTTATCTTTTCCTTGAAGAGACAAACTGTGTTAGCATGTTTACTTGTTCAAAAATTTCAACTAAGCAATAGGCTATCAACAGCCACTTATCGTCACTGAAAAAAGCAGATAAGCTCTTATCTTTGTTCACAAAAGAAAAATGCATAATTCATCTTATTTTAACCTTTTTTTAGCAGTTTCCCGTGAGATATCCCAACGAACTTCGGTGTAGTAAAAGATTTTGCCTTAGCTAATACCCATTTTACTATATAATATGGAGAATATTCTGCTATTCTTGTCTCGTTTTTATAATGTTAACAAAGCTGATTACATTCTGTAGCACATGATTTATTTGTCCCAAATGTTTCGTTGTTGAAATAGCTTGCCAATATGTAATACAATATAAGAATTTCACATGGGGAGAGGGGGCTATTTAAGTTACCTTTGCCTTGAATCTTTTTTCTTTTTTTCCAGATAAAGAAGCTGCTTCTTCATTGGTTACACATACAGATTTTCCATAAAATGATACTTTTAACAAAGAAATTATTTTCTGTTGAAAAGACATTTTCTCCAGCATATCTTTTTTAACTTGCTCACACAAAAATGTAGTTCTTCACATAATCCATTATTAAAAAAATATCTAATAAATATCATAAACAGTTTAAATAATATTTTTTTTTTAATTTTCTGAAATAATTTCTATTTATCTAACAATGGTATTTGCTGGCAAGATAATAAATTTTAATTTCTCTCAGAATGTTCTTTCCCTTTAAAAACTTGCTCCACTTTTATTTCAGTAGACAGACAGAACAAGTGTTTCTTCGAAGGTGTGTGGCATTTTATAATTTACTATTATGATAGAAGACTCTTGAGAAGCTTCTAAGCATTTATAAATAAATGTAAAAAAGTTTTAAATTACTAGATTTAGTATTGAACTCTTTTAAATGTTGCTCAAAAAATTCCATTGATTGGTTTTCAAGAGAGAGATGTTTGATTCTTAAATCTATCAAGATTTATCGCTTATGGCATCATAAAAACAAGTTAGCGTCTCATAACATAATATACAACGTAGGGCAAGAGTCTGGTGGTTGTCGACATGGGACTCGACTAAAGTAATGCAAACAAGGGACTTGATGCCATGTCTACTCAACTACCACGGTCACTCCAATTGTTTCGAAGGAAAGAAATCAATAACATGATAGCCCACCTCTGGCTTGAATGTAAACTCTCAGTCAGCTTAAATGGTGTACTTCAAGATTTTTGTGAAATTTCTTCCAACGATCAGGTAAAATTGGCAACATTGTGAAATAGTTGCATGAATCTTCCTATCTGGTTCCAAAAGTACTTAATGAAGGAGTGATCCTGCAATGTAATTGGCGATGGAAGTGTTCGACAAACTTGAGAACAATTTATAGCCTTTATGAATTGTCTTCAAGGCATATTCCATATAATGACATTATTTTTATATACATACGATTCAGTAGAACAACATTTTTACACAAGTACTTCTTCCTAGATAAAGGTAACCATGGTAGCCAATTCTACAAGGTTCACTTTTTTCTACTGAAAAAATCAAATATTTTATGATAAATATAAAAAAAATTTCCCAATGTCAGAAAAACACTTGAGAGGCTTCTTCTACAAACTTACCTACAGAAATAGTCAAGCTTCACGAAACCAACAGTTTTAGTTTTTCATTTATTGATTTTTCTAATTGTTTTAAATTGGTAACATGGTACATCATTTCTATTATAAATGGAGTAAATCCTTAGTTTTACTCAAAATTTTGTAACATTATGAATATTTTTATAATAAGAAATTTTATTCACAAACTGATGTAATTAAATTATCTGACTGCAATGGGTTTGATAATGTGGTGCAATGATACAGATACATTTTAAGCATAAATAGAGAATCAAATTTCTTAATATTTAGACAGAAAATAACAGAGAAAGAAAATTTCAGATCAAACTAATAAAAATAATCATTAAGAGCATAAATTGTTACAAAGAAAAATGTTGAATAAAATCTTCATCAGTTGTGCATAAGTAAAATAAAAAAATTGTTTCATCGTTAATATTTTCCAAAATAAGAGTGACTATTATATATTTTTTAGATACAATACTTTTCCAGTAATTAAACAACATTCGAGACAAAGTCGTTACTCATAATAATCCTTTCTCATTAATAGGCTCCAAATCATATTCTACATCTTCTCATTTTACAAATTTCTAGCATGCTCCGAGGACTTTTGCATATTTATACAAGTTCACAACTAACTTTCCAAACTCTTTGGGTGATTATTTCATTCATAATCCTCTTAGCGAGAAACTTTCTTTAATCTTGAATAAGACGCCGCAAGAAATTTAAGAAACTACGAGTGCGAACGTGGGCGTGTTGCAATGTTCTTAAAAATTCGCTTTATGGAACCACAAAATGAAACGATGAATAGTTTTTGAAACCAATTAAATTTCTCTTTAAGTGGGAGGATCATTTTTTCTTTTTCTTTTTTTGTTTGTTTTTTATGGCTTGTTTTATTTTTTTTTCAAAAAATTACAAATTAAAATGCAATTTTTTTTCTTTGTTACCCTTTAAAATTCCTTTAAATAAGTTACATGCGTATGTAGAATGTATATTTTTTTTTTAATTTGTATTAACTGAATAAGTAAAATACTAAAATTTAATTAAAGATGCTAAATTTAAAAATTAATATGGTTTTTTTAATTAATTATTTGCTCCATTGTCCATTCATTAGAATTTTTTTTTTAATTTCAAGTATTTTAATTAACCAAAATGTAAACATTCGTTTGTTATAGTTGAAACTGAAATGAAAATTACTTCACAACACATAAAAGTTTGAAGCTATCAGAAAAATTAATTAGATTTAGAGAAATTTTGTCTTACTTTATATTGAATTTTATTGGCAATTTCAATAACTTTTAGATAAAAGTATTTAAACGAATTGAAAAAAAAGATAAAAAGGGAGTGTGAGAAATACATTTGAGTGTCTATAAAAAGAAAGTTTGGGGAAAATTCTTACATGGCTCTATGATTCCAAAAAATTTCATTTTAATAAACTGCATTAATTACAAATGCGTATTAAATGACATTGATTATATTACTATTCATACGAATCTTTTCAAAATTTCGATTTATAATCATTTAAGAAATCTAATAACTATTGAATTTTAATAATAAACATACCATATTTAGAGGATTTGAGAACAATATGAGAAAGTAGCATCATTTGATAAGGGATATGCAATTAGTCTAAAGGGAGAAGGATGGGTCAAGTACGGTATAGTTCAACGCCTGTGACGGAGTGTTGCTCACCATTTGACGATAGTGCCAAAAATGGTACTATGGTGGTACAGGTGTCAAAAAAGAAGCAACCGATCGAGAGTGATGACAGGACGTGATGACAAAGTGATCATCCTATCGATGCTCACATCCCTTGATGCGTTTATATTAATAACCCGACGTAATACCGAAACACTGACAACAGTGAATATCAATATGCGATTCAGTGACGGAGCATTGATGTCACCGAAACTCCTCACCGCTGCTCATCCTCAATCGCAATTTCATCTATAAATACCACATTGAATTGAGCTCCGATTGATAACTAAAATGTTTCTACAGACGTTCAGGATATTGGTGCAATGTTTAGTCGTCCCGCAACCCGGTGACCAGGAATAATGGTACAGGGTGTCATTCTATTTGAAAGCTGGATCCCTGTGGTTGTTATCCGCAACAATTTAACAGCATGACGGTACATCAGTGCTTCTCAAACTTTCAGTATTTGCGACCCAATATTCAATAATAATTTTCATCGCGTCCCCTCCCCTTCCATACAATTACAATGTATTGAATTCAAAAATACGATACTTTGACGCTAAGGCTAAAATACGACTTTAACTTCTTAAGTGCCTCCGGCTTATATAAATGTCTCACTCAGCCAAAGCGTTAATTTTCCCGGACGTATATATACGTCTTTCCAAAGTACGATCTTTTCTGTGCACTGCCATTCATAAAATTATTCCGAAGTCTTTGAAATGCAACAAAAAGGCTTTGACAGTGTTTGCGAAGGATTTACTTATTTCAGAGGATTTGCTTATTTATTCCCCGTGCACTGGTCTGCACGGGGGATTTTTTAGAAATGCAAGGGTTTGGACGAGTTATCTGGACTGCCAGGTAATCGAGTGCCGAGTTTTCGGGACTCTACTGCAGTAGTACAAAACTGTTCCTGAACTCTTCGGGTTTTGTGACCTTTTCAATCACACACACACATCTCTTCAAATACAATTTAAGATTCCCATATCTTGAGATCTTCGAATTGCCATTTCTCTTAATAATTCCTCATAGTTTAACATAAAATTTAAATAGAGCTCAACGGATTTAGAGCAACTATGGAAATTAAAAATAAACTGTTGAAATTACCAGTTTTTTTAATAATTTCTTGATCAAAGAATCTACATTTGTTATTTTCTAAAATTTTGCTTAGTAAGAAAGTATTACCCTGAATTCTTTTTAATAAAACACAACAATAAAAATATTGCGGATTTTTTTTACAAATGAAAAAGTTTTGGGAAGATAATAAAATGAAAAATTTGAAACAACTTTCTCGAATAATGATAGCAATAAATTACACTCCATTTTTTAAAAATATTTCTCCTTATTTAAATGTCATATATCTTTTTGTAGTTGATGATGAAGTACCTATGAAAATATTGCACTTAATTATATTATATAGAAACATAACTGTGTGTTTAAAACCTTTTTTTTTATTTCTAAAACTTTTAAAAAGCAATTTGAAGTCTCAGTTTTAAAACTTGCAAAATTGACGATGTAAAAAAAATTTTAGACATAAGCTTTTTTTGATTTTTTTTGGGTTTTTTTATTTTTACCCTTCTTTTTTAAAGGAGATATAAAAATCTCATTAAGATCACATAATAATTTTCCCCTTTTTTTTAATAATTAAGAATTAATTGCACTAGAAAAACTTGTGTAATAGTATGAATTAATCACAGCTTGCAGAAAATTTTGCCTATGTTTAAAAAATATTTTCAATTAAGTTATGTTATTGAACTACCTTTTTTTTTTTTATTTATTTAATTTATTTGCAAAACTCCTCATGCTCCGCAATGCATAAGATGGGGCTTACAGACGTAAGTGGTAACTCAATTAAATCATAAAAAAAACAAATTTGGAGGGGAAAAAAGGGAGGAGGAACAAACAACAAAACAAAAATAAAAAGGAAGAGTGGAAATACACAAATATAAAAAAGGGAGGTACCAATATATATAAAACTTTAAAAAAATCTCTACAGTAAACAAATTTTCTTATGACATTTAGGCTCTGGTATGTTAACCAACAAAGAATAAAACAGATGGCCAGGAAATACCTAAACGTTTCAACTCCTTTCTAAAATTTTCTCTTTTACATAAATAAAGTTTACAATACAACAATACATGTTCCACAGTTTCAGCATTCTGACCACAAGAACAAATATCACTACCAATTAAATTAAATCCAGATAAATAGCTATTAAAATTTCCATGTCCTGTTAGAATCTGGGATAACTTAAAATCAGCAACAAATTCTTTCATTTAAGCCGTTGATAAATGGTCGGAAAAAAACTTTTGATCCACTAAGCTTTAGAGGCGAAGAGACCAAAATTCGGTGTTCAGGAGGAAGAAACAGTTCTTTCTCAGAAGCTAAATGCTTCCAGTGGGACAATGGCACGAACATCAAAAGGATCATATCAGCAGAGTTGCCTCTTTGGCCAACTGATCCGCTCCTATCATTGCCTTAAAGTTTCGCTATGGCCCCGAACATAAGAAAGTGGATGTCATAGTCTAGGTAGTACCAGAATAGACTGGACCTCTACAACAAGTTTTTATGTAGGAGTTTTACGTTGAGCAAACAATGGAGTGAAGAGAGTGAGTCAGTGCAGATAAGAAAAACTACCTTTATTGAAATTATATTAAGGGAATGTAATCTCATATATATAGAAGAAAAAATATTTTGATGAAAAATATGTGTTTCATTCTTTTTCACGATGGGTGCACGTCTCTTGAAGCTCACATTTACGCTGATTATTTAAAATATAAAATTAAGAAATAATTTATATTCACAACTAACTGAAAAGGTATAAGATATTTTAAATTTAGATAATTTTCATTTTTCTAACATTGGAACGTATTTCATAAATTGAAATAATTCATTTCCACCTGATTAGTATACATTTTAGTGAAGTATAAAATATCATCAGTATATATCACATTTACTCTTTATTATATTGATATTGAATTGGCAGCAAATACAAAATCAAAGTTAAATATAAATGTATTTGTGCAGCGAAAACAAATATTTTAAAGTTTGAAATCTTTCTCTCTCTATTTGTGTGGATCTCTCTCTCTCTCTCTCTCTCTCTCTCTCTTTCTGGTTATTTGTTGGTCTCAGTATATATATATATATATATATATATATATATATATATAACCAAGTAGTTCTGGCCCCGAACTCATAATGGAATCGTGTGATAGTCTCTCGAGTCATGCTGCCATAAGAAGAAGAAGAACCATTGCATGTGGAAGAGATGATGCGTTGTAAATCTGTTGAGTTTCAAAATCCTCCGCTTTTGGTGTGAGGGTGTATTGGAATGGAGGATATGGTGCCCGCTCATTGTCATCTCGTCAGTTGACCAAATCAGTACACAAAATTACAAGGCTCCGTTCCATTACCTAATTAGCAGCTTCTATTTGTAGAAATTAATAAAAAATATCAAACCTAATCATTTGTCAGAGATGAAATTATACATACGAGGGTAACTGAAATTTTTGAGATACAGTTTATTTACTCTGAAGTTTTTAAAGTTATACTTACAAAATTTACTTACAAATTTTAGGAGTGTTCAAAGTAGTCTCCTGCAACATCAATGCACTTTTGTAAGCGAATTTTCCGCAGATTAAATGCCTCAAACTCTTCATTTCTTGAACCTGATGAAAAAATAGCATTTATAGCCATATCAATCTCTTCTTAATGAAAACGGCATCCACGTAAGTTCTTTTTTAGATTAAAAAAAAAAATAACCTAAAGTTATACATAGCTAGATTCGGAAAATAAGGTGAATGTTCTATCACTTTAATTAATTTTTGCTTAAGAAACTCAATTGTATTGTAATCCGACTGTATGGGAGGAAGATTGCATTTATCATGCAGGAAGCATTAGTACCTAACGTGGAGAATTTGGAAGGCCCATTTTAGTGGTATACCAGTTTTCTGTTACTATATTTCCTATCAGCATACCTTAACGTGATGACTTTGACCAATCCCGTACTTCTGAAAGAGAGCAGAGCGCCCGCTGTACTTAACAATTTTGTCTCACGGGGTCATCCCCGAGAACCCATACTTTGCTTTTCTTCGCGTTTGGAACATTAAGAAGGAGGCAACATTTCATCACTTGCGTTACAATTTTAAGAGCCTTAATTGGTGGCGCATATTTAGCATATAGGTTTTCTTTAGTTCTGACACGTTCCCCTGTTTGGAATCAGTTAGATTGGGGAACTGGCATGACTACTTTCCCTTATGCTGTAATTCTTCATGAATAATTTTGTGTGGGATCCAGCCAAGTAAGTCACTTCTGTATGTTCGGTAGGAATACACACCAGGAATTTATCATCCATTAACGATTTTTATGGCAGACACATTGTCCGGGATTACCTGCTGACCGAGGCCTTCCTGTGTGTTAATCATCCTGAACAGAATAGCGACCTTTACAAAATTCTTTGGCGCTCGGGCCAAAGTAGCGACATAAGATTTATCACTAATACTGATTGCAGCCGCGTTGAACACATTCGTCGTCTTGATTTAAATCCCTTTAAAATCACTTAGAAAATCACGCCAGCACGAGCAATGTTTTGCGGGAACTCCCAATTTCTTTTGTAGTCTAAAATTTATTCTACGGCAGCGCCCAAAATCTACCCAACCGATACGAGTAGTTAGAGCTGACTGCGGTGCCATGAGGGACTTCTGGGTTGTTCGTAGAACATGGGTGTTTGTAAATGCTTATAGTGCATTTGCGGCATGGGGGTACTCTAAATAGTCGTCATTTGAGTTCTCATATTAGTTTGGTGGAAGGGGAAGATGAGGTAGAGAGGCCCAGGGCTTTCTCACAAATTGGGGTATAACCAGAGCAAAATCATTACTGTCACTGCATAGTGCTCAAAAGCTAATGACAGGCAGGAATTCCTACCTTATTCACAGCCTCGATCTGACTTCGTCCAGGTAGGTGACATTAGTAACAACAACTAGCACACAGCGACCAAATCAGCCAAAGAGGTCGTCTACAATAGCGTAACCGTTTGCGAGTGCTGAAGAATTTTTCTTATAACTTAATATAAGTGGAATGATGCATGCCAATTTTGAGTATAAAACCAAAGAAGGCGCGATAGCGCTTCGTCGCACTCAAAAGGTTAAAATACTTTGTATTTTCAAATTAAACCTTTAATCTTCTTTCGTAACTTCTCGTCTGCCCGTATCTCAAAAATTTCAGAGTCACCCTCGCATACATGATAAAGGCCAAATTGCATGTTTGAGTCTTCAGGAATTTTTATTATTTTTGTAATAACTACTTAAAAGCTTGCTGGAAATAATTTATTTCTTCTTTCAAGCTATCCGAAAATACGCGGGTATAGCTTCACTCGTCATTTCAAGCCTGACATTTTTAGTCCCTTTCAATCTCTTTTAGCCCATTGATGCTTATAAGTAGCTTTAGTGTTTCTTCATTTTCCTAGATTTTTGCAAATATTCGCTTCGAGACTCTTCCAAATTGTAACAAGTGAAATCTTTTGTCACAGAAGGCATTTCCAAATGTCACGTTCAGTGCTTTTGGTAGATGGTACGCTTTGTCAAACGTAGGTTTTGGAGATAATAATACGTGAGGATGATGGTTTTGGGCTGAACACTTTAGAGACTTCTGTTTATATTCAAAATTCTCACACTAGCACTCTTAAAATTCTCCCTCTGTCACATAATAGCTGTAGCAAGGGAATATTTAAACGGTGTGGCGGAATACAGTTATGAGTGATACTTCTGGCGCAAAGTGGAAAACTTCAATCAATGCTCGATGACATCTGTCACTTCATTTGACACATTTTTCAGTTTTACAAAGCTAGTATTTTAGGAATTTAAATATTTTTCTAGTTTCATACGCTAGTCACCAATCAATTGTTTTCATTTTGCGTTTGCGATATAAATCAATTTAACCAAAAGTAAGATATAGAAAGGAAAATTTTAAAAATATTGCGAGTCAATTTAGTCCCTTGATGTATCAAAAGGAAAACTGCAAAATTTAGAAGATTACAGGTACATTTAATGAAGGCAATTTTAATTACAGCAAATGTGAATAATAATTTAGAAAACGTGTTCCTAAAGAAAATGATTGCCAAAGGTGCATCTCAAGCCACTATGTGTATTTGGTTTAAAGCAAAACTATGGATTTCACGCGCGGGTGCTGGATAGAAGTTACTACACATGGACAAAAATTCAATACCGGTATTCAACGGTATTTTTTAGATCTTAAAAAAGTACCAGGATACTTGGGTTTTAATACCAGTATTAAAAGTTTTAAGAAAAGAAAGAAAATACAGGTGTTTCTTTTGTTTTGTTTACCAGTTTATTAGATAATTAGTATCACAAAAATTGTTGTAATTTTTAAATTTTTTGTATATTCCTACTCATAAATAACTTACCCAAAAAAGTGAGGAACATCTACCATTTTATTTGATCCTAAGGTGACTATCATTATTGGTACTTAAATTTTTGAAGGTGGTGCAAAAAACATAATTGCATTATTTTATGTCATTAAAGCTTGGAGGTAATTATACAAAAATTTACCAGCTAATAGAAACAGCTCTTTAGAAGGATCTACGCTAGTTGGTGATAACCCATTTGGCAATACCAGATATACTTTCCCATTTACCTGTAAATATCTCGTCGGATGGTTTTTGGATATAACGCTGATTTCTGTATGGTATTTATTTTGGACAGAAATTTTTTAGCTATAAGTTAATCCTGTTTGTGTTCAAGAGACGATTCCTTTCACTATCGCGACATTAGTGTCATCATCATCTTCAATAACTGTACCGAATTCTTCTGAATGGGAATAGATTTGTGGGTAAAAATTTTTAAGAAAATTTACTATAAACTTCATGAAATTCGAATTGGTTAGTCTCTTCCTTCTTTTTCATTTTCATTTAAAAAAATCATGGTAGTACGTAATACAAGTATGATATGCAAATGCAATGTGAATAAAACTCCTCAATTTTAAAAATATCGAAATATTACTCCACTTCTAGCTGCAACCTTGTTTTCAGAGATACAGAATAGCAGACTACGAATCCTGCGTGTGTGCGAGTATCGCTCTGAACTGTAATTAGACATTTGGCTAGGCTTTTCACTTGGATAATTCACATATTTTATCAACTTCTCTTGATTTGTACAATAAAACTTTATATTCAAAGTCTAGTGGTAATTTCTTGCATTAGGGAAACATAAAACAAAACGTAATATACTTGCTATTTTGCTAGGTTGACAGTCCCTGGACATATTACTGAAGATAATTTTAAAAAATAGTGAAGTAAATATACTAAAACTGATATATTTAGCTTGTGAATACCGGTATTACAAAACGATACAAATGTCTCAAAATGCCGGTATTCAGAGGTATCCGTGCTGCCTATGTGCAATCCCTAATTATGGAGATGAAACACTTAGACATATTCCTTGCAGAAGAAGTATCATAAAATCAGCAGTTCACGCCATTGAAGTTTCCAACTCTACATTATTCCGAATTTTGGAAAAAGTAAGAATCCATAAATCGAGTTTCAAGCACAACTAAACCGTTTCTTCCAGAAATGCATAATGTATGTACGGAAAGCAAAGCTCGGCAGCCCAAGGGGAACCTATCTACAAGTTTAAAATGCAGTAATGAAATTATTGAAAAATCCAGAAACTATTTGAACATTCAAAGTAAAAATTAAGGATAGTAATTTTTAATTTATATATTGTTTAATTTAATGTATTTTTATATAACTACTGAAATATTTTTATTTTATTTGTATTATTTATAATTGGACACGTGTGCTTATCCGACTAAGTTCAGGCCGTATTATTGATTTTAAAGAGCGCATAAATGGATAATTTTTCATGATATTTAGTGTCGCCAGTTAGAATACATTTTATAAAAGTGTTTTTTGGACATTTTGACAAAACAAATTTATTTAAATACAATATTTTGGCAAAAAAAGTATTAACAGAATAACCTTTTTTCAAAAATGTTCTCCTTTTATAAAAAAGTGCTTCTAAAATAATATTTATATACTTATATAAAGTAAAAACTTTTCCAGAGAGTCTGAACTATTTTTTTTTTTTTTTTGAAAAATTCACACGTGAGTTACAATCAATTGGAAATAATTATCGGCGTTTTCTTAAGATTTCTCCTCTGTTGTCATAAAACATGTAGACCAAACCCATACAAGTTATATATTTCAAAAATTCTGAACCTTCTACGTACACACTGGGTCACAGGCTATATCAGGCGAAATATTATTATAATAGAATTATTTTTCACAAAGGAGAATATTTTGAAAATGGGTCAAATAACTAACTGCTTTTGTCAAAATATTTAATTTCTTAAATAATTTTTATTTTAATAATATTTTTAAAACAATTTTATATACATTTTCTAATCTAAGAGACAGTAAATATCATAAATATTATCCATGTATACGCTTTTGCAAAATCACGGTTCCGAACGTAGTCGGATACCTTAAATTCATCTACTGCTACTGTTATTATGGGACAGAGGGAGAGACTAACTTCTCCCTAAAATAAATCTATACCCAGGCACATCTTCATACGAATCACGGATATCGGAATAAAACTTGTATCCTTATTCTTCGAATAATACTTTAATGAAAAACTAATGCAAGTATTTACAATAATTCTGAAGATGTGAAGTTCATGATATGTTAATTTTCTCAAGTAGTTTTTTAATTTCTTTAAAGTCATCTTATTTCATTTTTAGAAAAATCATTGAATTTCATTAAAGTATAAGTTAAATTTTAAATTTGCAATTAGTACAGAAGTATTCCACGATGCACACGCTAATATATTTTTAATCAACAATGCACTAACTCGTTAGTGGGCTTAAAAGAGTTTTTAATCATACTGTGTTTATGTGTGTGTGTGTGTGCGTGCGTGTGTGTGTGTGCTCGTGTTGAGTGAGTGAGGGAAAAATATAACAATAGAAATGGAAAGATAAAAAAATTATTTAATTCAAAATATAATTAACTTTTTGAATGTTTTTAATGTATAGCATGCACCGGCGTATAACGCACATCCATACTTTCAAACTGCATTTTTCAATTTTTAGGTATATTCGCCGTATAACGCACACCCCATTTTTTACAAAGGAACCGGAAGTGTACGTGTACAATGCCCGCATGTTTTAAAGTCATTTATTGGAGATATTATCCCAAGATTTTGAAAAAATAGCATGCTATTAAAATTAGAACCTTTTAACTTGATTAGGTATGTCATTTCTTTCAAATATAGTATTCGATCTATGTAGGTTTAATTTTTCTTATGCCCATATCTTTTTTTTTATTTTTGAAGCTATCATTTTTATACCCGGCGTGTAACGCGCACCCGTAAGTTTCAATCTTAATTTTTGTGTTAAAAGTGCGCATTATATGCCGGATTTTACAGTACATTACAAACTAAACTCTAAGAAAAAAAATATTTAGCAAATATAATAGCAAAGTAAAATTAATAAATAAAGCTGAATAACCCGGTAATTCCCAAGTTCATCTGTCAGTTAGTAAAGAAATATTATCTTTAACGTTGCTGTAGGATAATCCGCAAACCAGTTCTTAAGGTATGAAGCTACGTTCGGAACTGATTTTACCGCAAAAAGTGTAAAATGGATAATATTTATGATATTTGATGTCCTTAGATTAGAAAATGTATATAAAGTTGTTTTAAGATAGTATTACTTTAAAAATTTATTATTTAAGGACATTTTTTGACAAAAATGAACATGGAATGCCCCTTTTCAAAATATTCTCCTTTTGTGAAAAATGCTGCTATTATAATAATATTTTACCTGTATATAGCTCAGACCTCTGTACAGAGGCTCAACTTCAAAATGTTTGGGAAATATATAAGAGTAGGTTTATCCATGTTTTACAACAGCAAGAGGGGAGAAATTTTAAGAAAAACGCCGATAATTATTTCAATGAGTTGTAATACAAGAAATAATGTGAATTTTCAAAAATCATACTTCAGCCTCTGTACAGAGGTCTGAGCTATATACAGGCAAAATATTATTATAATTTTTAATTATTATAAATTAATTATTATAATATATAATTATTATAATATATAATTATTTAATTATTATAAATATTATAATCTTAAAAATTTCTCAATTCTGTTTTCGTAAAACATGGATAAACCGACTTCCGAGTTATGCATTTCAAAATTCTAGTTGAGCCTCTGTAGAGGTCAGAGCTGAATACAGGCAAAATATTAATACAATAGAAGCATTTTTCACAAAAGAGAACATTTTGAAAAAGGTTATTCTAGAGATTAATTTTGCCGGAAATATCTCTAAATAAATTTCTTTGTCAAATGTCCTTAAAAACAATTTTATACATGTATTCTAATCTAAGTGACACTAAATATCATGAAAATTATCCATTTATGCGCTTTTTTAAAATCACTATTCCGAACGTAGTCGGATACTTTAATGAATCTCTCCTCAGCATGAGAACAAGAGAGATTTCAAATCTGTCGAACAAGAAGTGCTGGAGATCTCAAGATGAGTGACTGAGTGAGTCGCTTTTTTCTATATATATATATATATAGGGAGAGAGATTATCTTTCATGCTCCTGTAGCCTCTCTTGGAAGTGAATTTCTGCAATACCAGCTCTTTGCCGATCTCTACACATCAAAATAAACATAGTTGTCAAACTTCAAGTTTGTAGATATAATAGTTCGAACACGGGATTTTTTAGTAATCTGTAACGCCCCTACAACCCCTTGGCCTTGGAAATGGATTTCCACAAAAACCCGTTCTTACTAGACTTCTATTCAACAAAAGAGAAACAGCTGCCAAATTTCAAGTCTGTTGATCTGACAGCTCAAAAACACCGCTTTGGAAGGAGATTTCCACAAAACATATTCCTGGTGGATCTTTACTTCACCAGAAAAAAGCATGTCTACCAAATTTCAAATGAATAAGTCTACTAGTACTGGAGGTCTCGTGATGACTGAGTGAAGGAGAGATGAGTGAGTCGCTTTTCTCCTCTCGCCATACATTGATATATTTTTCCATGTTTTTCATATGGACATTCTTATGTACAAAAGATTAAAACAGCATCAGATATTCTTTTAAAATTTGAAACTATTTATTATTCAAGGTATTTGCTTAGCTTAATTTTATTTTAAATTGATTTTCATGTGAGCATTTTTAGTCCACCTTTTATTCTGTTTTCTCCACAACTACTTTTTTTATTACATTTATTTTATGTTTCATGGCATCATCTCTTTGACGTATTTCCTATCACGGTCACTGACGTTGAAGTGTAAAACCTACTTAAGCTTGAAACAAAGCTGTATCCAGATGTGCAATATCACTCTAGAAACACATAAAGATTGCATCAAATATCTTATTCGGATATATTCTGATTCGAGAAATAGTGTCAATAAAAGAAAATGCTGAACATAGAAATCGATAACAAATCTTATATGCTTCTCTCTAACAATTCGCACGAGATGAACTATTTTAAGAAACAGAAGAATTTTCATCACTTTTGCAATCTTCAGATTTATTCAATGAAAAAATATGGAACGCAATAAAATTCAGGAGAATGATTGAAATAAAGGAACGATCAATCTCAGCCTTTCATTCTGGGTATATTGTTTTCTAGTTTCTCACTTTCATTCTTGATTTAATTCACATATGCATTCCATGTTCTAGAAAAAAAGTAGTGTATTTTTTCTGGGTATAAGTCAAATATAAGAACACGGAGATGTTTTTTGTACATTTTCATCGCTTCAGCTATATTTAAGGTTTATGAAATTCATGTAGAGAATCGGATGGGGCTTAAGAAATTTATTTTCTTAATATATGAATAAGATAGAATTATTTTATACTTAGTAAGACGTGCCACCTTCATTTACTTCATATTATTTTATATAAATCCATATCCTGGAAGAAAACTGATTAAAACTCATAGTTCAATCGTTTTATATTCATCTAAAAGTTAAGAGACAAATATCAAACATGTAGCCATTGTTACCATCGTTACAATTTGACGCGTACATTATTTTGTATGTAAAGGGAGAATATAGCAATTATTTTGGATATTATTTGAAACCTCTTGACATTCAGATTTTCAAATTACTGTAGATGCGAAAAATAGGCCATTTTCATCAGAATGAGTGAACTTTAAAGTCGCACTATTCAACTACATGAGGACTTTTGACGGCGGACCTCGTCATTTTGAGCCACGGTCAAGTAACGAGGACGACACCTGATCTGGAACCTCCCTTTCCTAATTTCCACACCACACCAATGGAAGAATGCTTGAGACTCGACATATTTTATGTGCATCTGCCCCTTCTGCACAGCGGGTCTTCAGTGGTACTAGGCTCGAACTCATGAAACGCCAGCCTCGAGTCCGTAAGTAAGTAAGGAAGTGGATATTAACGTCGACTGTTCAGCTATACGAGGGCTTTTGGTGATGGACCTACAATTTTGAACCATGGTCAAGTGACGAGCGACAACTGAGCGAGGACGACATCATGACATGCCAGCCACGGGTTCATGACCTTGACAACTAGCCTACCGCGTCCACTCGAAATAATGGAGTAACCATGGTAAACGTAACATATTTAACAGTATGGAGCAGCGATATTCAGTCTGCGGCCCCCAAGCCTTTTTAAGTGGCCCGGTCAGTTCACATTGCTCTGAAAAATTCACTTATTTAAGAACGATATATTAAAATTTTGGAGTCAAAAAATCAAATATATCATTTTTGCTTTTTGCTGTCGATGTCGTAAGGGAGCGAATTTTGATATTCTTTTTTTATTTGTAAAGTTTACGGTTAGTAAACAACGTGGAATAGTGACATTTTTATAAGTGAAACTAATTTTTAACTATCTTTCATATCTTATAAGCGAAAAACATTCGAAGAAAATATATCGCTTCAAGACGATTGGGAGGTTGACTAATTTGTGGTGAAAAACAAACATAAATCAGTAAGTAATTGGTCGATTTTTCTCGAAAATGCTGTATTTAAAAAATACCAATAAGCAGAAATAATTCAATGACACTTTTCTTCGAAGTTCTCTTTCAGGAGATAATAAATAGACTATGTATATATCTTGGATAGCCTATTTATTATTGAAACTGCAAAAAAGGGTTTTGTCAGTGTGGTAATATCACAGCTGTAACGAAGACATCTTATGAAGTTTTTTATATTACTGGTAATCATATGAAACCTTTTATAGAGAGATGCAAAAATTGTGAAGGAGTGTTTCTTAAATGCTTCTAATTCAGGGTTAGTGACAAAAATAAAAAGTATAAGAAATAGTAATTAAAAAAAGAAACAGAGGTTAAAATCTTTGGTCAATTTTCCACATTTTTTAAAAACCCCTTCCCCCCCTTTCCTCTT
>BMAV01011975.1:0-22500 GCA_019973955.1 Trichonephila inaurata madagascariensis
TGAAAAAGGATTAGAAGGAGAAGGGGGGGTCGTGAAAGCAGTCATAGGGAAAGAATCAGACTTTACGCATCTTGACAAGGACGGTTTTTGGCACTTGACTAAATTAGTGGATCAAGCCCAAAGGATGGGATTAAACCCCAAACTAATCTGATTTCGTGTGCTTATTCACTAGTAGTATTGAACTTTTTTAAAAGCGTTAAATGAAAAATTTTTTGATATTTGGGTTTTGTAAATCCGAATTTTTTTTAAAATATGCCCAAAAAAATATTTAAATCTTTTTTTTCTTAGAATTTTTTTCCAAATGTTTCCCCTTTTTTAAAAATGCTTCTATTTATTAATATTTTGCCTGTATATAAAAAACCCACTTCAGAGGTCAACTAGACTTTTAAAAAAGAGAGAAACCCATTTGAAATAATTATCGGCGTATTTTTTTAAAATTCCTCCCTTTTTTTCGAAAACATGGATAAACCAATTTCTAAATTATGACTTCAAAAATTCTACTTGAATCTGGACAGAGGCCGTGCTATATAAGGAAAATTTTACCAATCGAAAGCATTTTAAAAAGG
This sequence comes from Trichonephila inaurata madagascariensis, assembly GCA_019973955.1. NCBI lineage: Eukaryota > Metazoa > Arthropoda > Arachnida > Araneae > Nephilidae > Trichonephila > Trichonephila inaurata. Next base: position 567 of record BMAV01011975.1, read on the forward strand.
GAAACATTTGGAAAAAAAAGGTTATTAAGTTAATTTTTGCCAAAATATTATATTTAAATAACTTTTTCATAAATGTCCAAAACAATTTTACATGTTTTCCCCTAATCTATGAAACTAAATTCTTAAATTTTACCCCATTCACGCTTTTAAATCACGGTTCCAAAATAGTCGAAATGAATCCTTAAGGTAGTTGTTTTCTTTATATCACTTTTATCCTAGGGGGCTTCCTTTTAAAGATTACTTTGTTGTGGAATATTATAATTGATAATAATAAATTAGATTTATCAGGTAGGGTCTTGCTCATGCATCGTTCCCTCTCACAGATTTAGGAAGACAAGATAATGAGGAAGCGACTTCTGGGTTAAGACCATTACACTTTTAAATTGTGTTATCAATCTTAATCCTAATTATAAATAGAAAATTCTGAATGGCTTTCAAAAAAAAAATAAATGAAGTAAGCTTCTTTTCTCAGCTTTCATGCTTCATGTTCATTGAAAATGTACTTACGGATTTGAATTCATCATAAAACAGTGCGTAAGAGCAAATTTTGCATTTGAAATTGCCTACGTGTGCGCGTGTTTGTGTGTGCGTATAATTAAAAATTTCGCTTGACTTAAGACTCTTTTCAGGGAAAATCGTTTAAATATTTGCAGTCGTTGAAAGAATGATACTTCTCGGTAGTCTATAGTTGCCCATTTTAATTTACACTAACAAAGCGACGCTGCGAAACTCATCAAAACAAGTAGTCACGGACTACCACACGTGAACATATAGCCCATTACACAAGGGAGTTCTTTGTTCTCTCCGGAGATCTCAGCGAAAATTTTTAGAAGCATGTGGTTTCCATTAAGGTCTTCTGTGATTGGTCAGAATACGTGGATGATTCAAGATTGCATCATATTGTTTTAAAAAACATGAACGTGGCAGTTTTTAGGAAATAAAGTTGTGGTTAACAGTATATTTTCCGGTAGGCGGGTGATTTTAAAAAATTATTATCTTGAAGTTTTAGAGGGCTCAAGATCTATATAAATTAAATAAAATACCGCGAGAGAAAATTTAAGAGGTGAAATATTACATATACCTACTGGACTTAAAAATGAAAACTATCTTCAAATTTATTTAAAATATAAATTTTGGCCGAATAATTGTTAAAGCTGCATACTTATTTAGATCCATAAAATAAAATCTACAACGGAAGCAAATCCTTAACGTAAAAAATTGCAAAACTTTGTAAGAAATTTGACAATAACGAAGTGTTTGCATATTTGTAGAAAAAGATTTTTCCCTCTTAAATGAATATATTTATCTTCTTTCGTTTAAGTTATGAATTGCTTCATTAATAATGCGATGAATTTTCTCTCATTTCGAACATCCCTTAAGCAGTAAACTCTTTCCTGTAAGTATTAGTTACTAAATGGTATGTGCATTTTTTTGTAGGTAATTTATTGTTTTTATTAATAAAAATATTTTAAATTTTAGAATGGATAGCGTTTTATTGTAATGTAAATAGAAAAACAAACGTTAATTTGTTTAAGTATTGTTGTATGTATCGATAAAATATTTTTTTAAAGAAAAACTTTAAGGGGAAAAAATAGTTTTTGTAAGTTTATTACAACTTTTCTAAATTAAAAAAAAATGTTAAAAACAGTTATTTTTGAAGTTTTACTTGTTAGCAAATTTTATATGGAAATATTTTTCCCATTTTTTTACCGAAAATAAGTTTACTGAATTCTTATTTTAATTTTCCCAGTTTAAAAAAGGAGAAAATAAAATTATTTTGAGATTTCCTTTTTTAAGTAAAATTTCAAGTACAACTTTATTCAGACTCTTACGATTTCGAAGACAAAATTTGTTATTTGAGTCTAGAAGAAGTAAAAAACGTACAATCCGTTAAGACCCTGAAAAAAAATATTTTAAATTTCAAGTTTTTTAAATTGTTCGATAGGAGCGGCGCATTGGGATAGACGAAATTGGACAAGAAGTTTTAACGTTATTGGAAAAAATTGATACGGCAAATCGAAAAAACGTTCTCCTGATTTATTGATTTGAATATTTAAAGCAAGGAAAATAAGTGCAAGAACTTGCCAAGAATGTTTTCATTACAGGAAAGTCTAACTTTAACTTAAAAAAAAAAAGATTATTTAGTTAGTTAAATCAATATATTAAAATATACTTTTGCGAATTTGTAATTTTGTGTCTCTTTTGTTTAAATAGTATTTAAAATGAATTGAAAGTACCATTTTCTTAGAAAATAACGTTTACGACTACGCTTGTATTTCTTAATGAGAACAAAAGTCAGTTGACTATAACTGATAACAAATGTGTAAAATTATTCAATATATAGATGTATTTAGAAAAGATATATATATATATATATATATATATATATTGTTACGTAGATCCGAGGCCTCGTGGATTTTATGCAGAGCAACCACAAAGAAAATAAACAGTTCTTTAAGAGCGATGCGAATTTATTATCAAAAATCCAATCCTTTAAATACAGGATTCAGCAGCAATGTTCACAGAGTAAATATCCGAAGGTCTTCACACCTTCAATAGCAATCAAACACAATAACCAGTGTTTAAAAATACACGTAAGTAAAGATATTATTCCCAAGCACAGCCGAGCTAATCACTAGTCAAAACAATCCTCACTACTCGCTGGTTTAATCCAGACCCTCGCCGTCCCGCGAGCATCTTATTTATAGGCGTGACAGAAACTTCCAGAAATATAGCCGCTCGTGACATTAGTGGAGAGATCCACTACTTTCTAGAAGATTCCAGAGGGTTCCGAAGTCGCCAATGACGCCAAAATTGTCGACAAAGTCGCCAAAATGGTCACCAACTTGGTCGCCAAAAATGATGCCAACTTGGCTCTAGCGTCAAGATTTCGTCAAGTTGTCATTGAATCGCCATTATAACGTAAGGGGCGGCATTGCTTGTGAAGGGTACAAATTTAACATGAAATAAACGTAACATAGAGTAATATAAATGCATTAAACACTCAAATACAAATTATTTACACTATTTACACAAAATTTGTAACACTATATATATATTCATATATATATCTTCTCATATATTTTTATATGTCATACGTTGTAGTTACATTAAGTATCATAAATACACAACTGTATCCAACTCATGTAATTGTGAAATGTATGTTATGTATGTATTGAGTGTTTTCAAACTTTATTAAGGTCATTTTTTTTTCAAACACATTAATAGTAAACACATATATGTTCAAAGCAGGGGCGTAGCTACAGCCGTATCAGCCGTAGAATGATACGGGCCCCAAGTTAGAGGGGCCTCAAAATGTGTGAGAAAAACGTTGTAAAACGTTAAGGGTGCCCAAAAAGAGCTCCACAAAAAAAAATTTTGAAACAGAGCCCACGCAGGGCTGTCTACGCCAGATGTTCAAGGTGTTATTTTTCTCGATAATACACAATAATATGCAGAAAAAGTCGGACAAATTTATTCTGAATGTAATGATTTGTGAAGTTTAAATTTAATTTGTAATACCTCCATAGGACAAGAACTCTTGTCATAAGTACAAATTCACTTAAATGGATTTAAAAACTGAATTTTTTTGTAGCTATCTATAATAATTCACACAATTTTAAGCTTGAAATTTAATCTCTCTCTCAACAGGTTTTATTTTTTTAAAATAATATTGAACTAGTTAAATAGGAAACATATATGTTTGAATTATCTTACTTTTGAAAGCATTACATTAAAAACTAAATCTGTTAAGGAGTTAAAGTGTGTTTCCATCGTTACTCTCTTCTGAAAACACAGATTTTTAATTCAAAAACATCTATTATAATAGCTTCAAACCGTTGTCCTGTATTAAGACAGAAATATATATGCTCCCATTATACTTGTAGAATTCTGTTGAATGAAGCAAGATCGATACGGCAGAGCAAAAATATGGAAATACGGTCTTATAGAAATAAAGCTAACCAACAAAAAAGAAAATTATATTTTCGAGCTTTAACGATAAAAGTGAAATACTATTTTATCTTTTTTGCTTAGCTCTGCGTTTATTTGTGGAACCAGATTTTAACGAAAAATTATACCTATATTTCTTTTCAGATGAGTTCCATTACACCCAAATAATATAATAATGAGGGCTTTGGGATTTAAGTTTAAAATTTTCATTTCAAAAAGTCAAACATATAATTTAAATCTCAGACCATTATAAGCGAGCTGTGTGTGTGTGTGTTGAGTGCTTAACTCAATCTACTATTAATATTGTAAGGCTCCGCTTCCATCTGGATTTTGCACTTTTTCCAAACGTTACAACGGGGATTGGCTTACAAAAAGTAAAATTGTTCATTTTACTAATAGAGTTAACACAAGACTGAATTTAGAAGATTTGAATATAATAAGTCTTCGTTTTTAGCTGTGAAACTGCAAACAATTTAAAAATTTACAAATTCTGAAGAGGAGTTAATAGAAAATGAAAAAACACTCTGTATATTATTAAATAGAAATAAAAGAAAACATTTTTAAAATAATTTTTTAAGGGTTGATTATTTTGATTAACTTAATAATTATTATATAAAGTTGTTTATTGTTTATGATTTTACTTTATTTTGATTAGGTTACAAGCAAAAACTCTAAACTACATTTCTGAAAAAAAAAGTACATAAAAAATTAAAGTTTAATTCCTATTAGGTCAGAAAGAAAAATTTTATTTTAGTTACTTTTTTTCAAATAATTACAATTAATATAAATATGTATATACATATGGGAGAATCACAGTATTAAGTGGCAAATAATTTTTATTAATTATCATTAAAGTATCTTATTGTGATCCAAAACAATCTCTTACATAAAATTTCAGTTCAACTGAATGCTTTAAGACGTGAGAGGAAAAAAAAATCATTTAATGTTTTGACCCAAGTCACTAAAAATGAAGCCAACGTGACTGTGTCTGTAATTCTTTAAATAATTAGTTTCAGTCAATTAACTTTAACTAATTGTAGTTAAACTATGGTGTCACCCGAAATAATCGTGTACAGAAAATTTCAGCTTAAATGAACGCTTTAAAATGTGAGAAAAAAATCTTTTTAAGTTTTGAGACCAGTCGCCAAAAATGATACCAATGTGGCTGTGTCTGTAATTCTTTGAATAATTAGTTTTAATCAACTATTTTTATTATTGATTATAATTAAATTACCGTATTGTCAACCAAAATAATAGTGCATATAAAATTTCAGACCAACTGAGCGCTTTAAAATGTATTTTATTAACGATTGAAAATTTGAACAAGATATATAGAAGGCGATTGTGAACTCAAATGAGGAATTGAAAAAATCTTCCTTCAATACGTGCTTTTGAAAAAAAAAAAGTGTACCTTGGAGGAAGTGAAAGCTCCAAAAGTGGAGTAAGATCCAAATGGCGAAAACTCAACGGTGTCTGCGTAAGGTTTGACCATAAGGCCAGATGTAATAATCCAAAAATGAAATTTAAAGTAAACTAGATTCTATCGCTCAAACGTTATTTTTATTTGAGATAATCCATATAATATCGAAATAATATCCTGATAAAGAGGCGATTTATATATCCAACAAATTAAACCAAATCTCTTCCCTTCTATTTCCTTAACTTGGGTAACATTCCATTTGCTAATACAATACACCAAATTAATTCATCTTCTCCTCTATCGATTGTTAAACATACCTTTTGAGAACAACGCAATCGAATTCTCGTCCGAATCGCAGTCCCAGTCCTTTAAAAACGCCAAACGATTGCTTGGGAACAACGTTCCATCAATCTCTCCAGAAGAAGTGGAATGCCTTAGACGGTCCCTTATCAAAAAGAATCCATCTATTGTCCTTTTTCAAAATGCGTAAGTATTCAAAAATTCAATAACCCAAAAATAATTAACTCATACTCGCATCTCCTTGTGTAGGGAAATGGAGTTTTAATCGTTCATTGTGAAGCGGGGCCGTTCTGCCGTGGATGGAATATCACGCCCCTTTTCAAATATCCCGGGAAAAAAAGGAAGGAAAATGGCGGGAAAAGAAAGGTTGCCATTTTTTATAAAGATAATGTTCCTTTCAATAGGAACCGTGAAATAAAAAAAATAATCTGGGTAAAAGGAATCTTTTATTTAATTATATTGCTTCCGATATTAAATTCTTGCTTTTCCAGGGGGAAAAGTATTTGGCTTTAAGGAAATTTAATACGTTCTTCCTGTTTCACTTTTTGAGTTGGGGTTTGGAGAGAGGAAATTTCTTTTTATAGAAATGAATTATTTATCAATTACTTTTTTCAAAAAAAAAGTCTTGCGTATGTCAATCGAATATTGGTTATTCTTTAATTGAAATTTAAAATATTTCCGTTTTTTTTTAAACGTTTTTGTGGGAGGTATAGATCAATGTTGTTCCAATATTGCTAAAATATGCTAAGATGACAAAACTCATATATTGGTTACATCTGCGTAGTATTTTAATATTTCTTAGTGTTTTTAATAAATTTGTTTGCATCAAACGATACTTGTTTTTTTTGCTGTTTTAAAAACAGCTGAATCAGTGGTGTGGTGAGTATCATACGCAGAATGTATCTGCAATATGTCTTTTTATCTCTCTGATAATAGAGTTATTTTTAAAGTAATATATTGTGCACATGATTCATGAGAGATTGGGGATATATATATATATATATATATCCCTACTTTAAATCTTATACTCTTGAGAAATTGTTCCGACGTAAAAATTTTACAATGTTCGCCAAATTCAAACTAGACCTTAGGGTCTCAATGAAATTATTTCTCTCTCTCTCTCTATCTCATAGAAATGAATTGAAAAATGTGTTTCCTCTAGCTTCAAGATTATATCAACATCATATATGTTCGATTTTTAATTAAACTGGCATTTAGGATTGGAGAAGGATTTCCACAGAACAAGATTATTTAATCATTTAATTTAAGTATACACAGTATAAGCAGGCATTTAAAATTTTAAATATAATATGTATTTTAAAAGTTGCACTTCTGTAAAATTCCTTGATATAAAATTACTAAAATACTCTATTCTATTCTCTCTTTAATAATAAACTGACTTTATTAAAAATACTCCAAATTTTCTTTAAAAATATTTTGGAACTTCAAGGGTATTCGAAAACTGCTTTATCAATCTGAATATTTTCACGATTTAATTACGGTTTGTGTAAAATATGTTTATTTAAGATGGGCAAATAGAAATAAAGTAGGGGAAATTTGGGTTACAAAAGCTTTTTTGCTTAATTTATTTCACATCATTTCGTTTGAGAATTCAGTTTCAAAAGTCGTTTGGCCCAATTTGACCCCAAATAAATTTTCCAGCCTTTTGAGAGAAGAGCTTCTGCAGAAAACTAGTAACCCTTACAGCAATTTTATGGAAATTGAAAAAAAAATTTTCGGCGACTGCGATACAAAACTTTGAAGAACCCTTTTATTCTGAACGGGATGGAACGCCTTTACACCGAAAAAAAATAAGTTCGAATAAATTTGTCGAAGTACATTTAGTTTACCGAAAATTTTGGGGGAAATTTTTTTTACAGATGAATCGATTCAACAGAAGGTGTGGTCGGGGGGTTCTCGTAGGAGCTTTTGAGTTTGAGTTAATGGTGTTACTGAAGACCCACTGCAGAATCCTGGTACACGTTAAAAAATCAAAGCTGAAAATTCCCCCCTGGTGGGGGGGGAAAAAAGTATGATGCCACAGTCAAAAAAAGTATTATTTTTTTCTTTTTTTTAAATACATGATCTTGAATAGTTCATCCAAAAGTTTATCAAAATTTTCCTGAGAAAATGTCAGACCAAAGGTTTCGTTTGTTGTGAGGGAAAAATATTTCAAGAGATGGTATACTACTGTAAATTATGTATCTGAAAATCAGTCGCCCAATCTAATTTGACTTTTGAATACAAATATTTGAATTCAAATGTTGCAGATATAACTGAATATGTCCTCGATGTACCAAACTATATTTTACAAAACATATTGTGTATTATATTTTTTGGATTTTGTCGTTTGACAAGGGGTAAAACCCCCTTCCCCAAAAAAGAAAATATTAAATTTACGAAAAAACCCAGCTCTTTTAGCTTAAGTTAGTATCATTATTATTTTGCTAAATGGTTTGGTTTAAAAAAAGTTTGTGAAAAATTAGGTTAAGGGGCGAAAAACTGTCGTCTTAAAAATTTATCAATATTATGAAAAATATATTTTGAATTAAAAATATTATTTTCGTCATATTGTTTAAAATAGTGTTTTTAAAGTTGTTTATACATTAAGATAAAATATTTAAAAAAAATTAACTTTACGGGATTATAAGTTTTGTTCTATGCCTTCAAAATTAAATGCTTTTTTTCGACTTTCAATTTTTGGATAGCTGTTTTCTAACCCTAAGGGTTTTTCTTTTATTATAGAGCCTGAAAAATTTTTTATTTATCCCAAACGCATTTTAAAAAGTTAGTATGGTTTGGGGGGTTCTGGTTTTTTCTTTTAAAAATAATAAAGGAAAAAAAATTTTTTTTATGTTTTTTTCCGGTTTTTTTAGGTAATTATTAAAATCAACAAAGGAAAAATTTTTCAAACCTACAACTTTTTTTTTACCATAACCTAAGAAATAAAAAAAATTAAAATGACTAAAAAAATTTTTAAAAAATTTAGTATTTTATAAGAATTTGAAAAAAATTCAAAAAAAATTAAATTTTTTAAAATTGTTAAATAATGGCTGGTCAAACTGTCTTTTTTTTTACAGAATAAGCTTAAAATATAATCTAAATATAAAACATAAACTATTTTTACTGTAACTGTCTGCAAAATTTTTTTTATAAAGGGTGCACAATGTAGTCTTAACAAAAGAAATTTTTCCATCCACTAATAGAGGCTGTCCATAGCCATCATTTTATACTAAATACAAAATAATCCAATTTCTCACTGGTCATGGTACTTTAAAAAGTTATTTCAACAAATTTAATTTGGTTCTATGATCTCCTAGCGATTGTATTAATAGTAGCGAGAAAATGTAGAACATGTGTGTTAATATATGTGTTCAAAATTTGTCAGAGAAAGAAAAGATCCCAAGACTTGGCTCTCCAAGGGACTTAATATAAATTGGCCGCTAGATTTTCACCAACTTATTTCTAACAGCAGTGATTTTTGAAAATTTCTGTAAATTTATTGTTAACATTTGTATCTGTATGACTTTAAATGTTCTCGTTTCTCATGTTAATGTGTTTCTTACTTCTGTAAGCCTTTTGGGATAATTTGTGGCGCTCAGAGATTTATATAAATGTTATCAATTATAAAAAGTTTTAATTTCAGTAGATAGATTAATTAAACAATTTGAATAGAAAATAAATGAATTATCCTAATTTTAAAAGCATGGCTTCGAAAACTAAGCCAACTAAAGAGGTTACAGAGTCATTTTTTATCAGTTTCTTTTCTTTGGAAGATAATTAAAATAAACATCTCTCTCTTCATCTTTTGTCAAAGTTTAAATCGATGAGAGTTCCGTTGTCAATACCTTACGAGTAGCCTCAACTGGCGATGTCAGTACAAAATAAATAAATAAATAAAATTTGTTTTGGAAAGAATTTTTGCTATATTCTGATATGGAGTGTAGCGGTAATCTATATAAGTCAGTAACAACTCCCGGACTTAAGTGATAATTTTGGTCTAGCGGTAAGTTACGTGCTTACGAAACGGAAGGTCTCAGGTTCTGTCCTTCGCGGAAATGCGCCACTACATTGGTGACCCTTGCAGAGCTGAAGAAAACTTCTGAACTTTCGTGGTGCCATCTATCCGCAAAAAGAGCAACCAAAAACTTGTCAAAATTAACTTTAAACAACCAACTCGTGAGTTTCACTTGACGCAGCTAACAAAGTCGTCTAACTCACTTGACACGACTCCTCCAATTATAAACCAACAACTGACCTCTCACAATAACAACTATATCGTTCGTTCGCCTATGCACCAACTCACTGGTAAGGGAGTGAGTAGCGGTATCATCTACATAAGCCAGTAAAAACCCCGGACTAAAGTGCTTATTTTGGTCTAGTGGTAAGTGAAATGCTTACGGAATGGAAGGTCCCTGGTTCTGTAATTCGCGGAAATTCCCTACTTCAGGAGGAAGCAAGGAGCTAGTCACTAATAGTTCAACATTATTGTAAACATAGTCTGGACAATTTTAGCAACGGGAGAGTATATTCAATCCAATAAATTCTACTCTTTTAGGCTATGTCAAAATCTCGGCTAAAAACAATAGTAAACAAACTATTGCTTAAAGAAATATATATGAGATATATTGGAGGTCTTATATCTTATAAACAAATTAAAAAATCAAAATAATTAAACAATTTCATTGTGATTGACCCGAAGATTTTTCCCACAACTTGCTTTAGAGCTTCAGAAGCTTACTTCACATCAGTCCTTATTTTTTGTTCTGAGTTAATTTCGTAAGGAAATTTTCAAATAATGTGCATTTTTTACTCTGCATTGATGTCCCAAAGCTGCCAAAAATAAGAATCAATAAACGGCTGTCTCAAAACTGTTACTATGCATTTCAAACATTTCAAAACATTAGAGTTCCATTCAGAAAAATAAACTATTTTTATTTTTAAACACAACTTCCCTTCAAAAGAATTTTATCTTTTTTTCTTAAAACTTAATATTTCCACGTTTAACCCCCTATAAATAAATCATTGGTTTTTTTTAATGTTAAGTAAATAGAAAAACGCCATTAATTCATCAATTTATTTTCTACAAAATGAAAAGAGGAATCGTAATGAGAAAAAATGTACTTTAAAAGTCGTAACAATATTTAAGAGAAAGAAATGCAATGGAGGATCCCTCAAACTTAAAATAAGAAAGGAATCTGTAACATAACAAAAGAAATAAGATTGACAGGCACTGATTTTGGAGCTTTTATGTTCTTGGACATAAAGTTATAGTTCTTTGTATTGAAAAAAAAAACCCAATATTCTTTATAGAAAACCACGCTCGGATAGACTTTCTTTTATACAATGTATATCTGGATCGCTGACGGGTATTTTAAAACTCAAGTAAAGAAACTAAAGCGATTGTGTTTCGGTATTGCAAAAGAAAGAACGGACCATACTGGATTGTGAATTTTTACTTTTTGTTTTTCTGAGTGTTTACCTTTGGGAATAAAGTTTGATATAGAAAGCATTTCAGTGTTTTGAAATCTCAAGAGAGATTGTTTCCAATAACCTGAGAATGAAGACTACAAATACATGAGCAAAATTTCGTTATTTACTTATACATTATTTGTGAAAAAGTATTTAAATTTAAACAGTTATATGAATTTTTATAATTAATTTGGAAAAACTTAAAAAAACACGCATATTTAGGTACGCATATTCATTTTTTTTATTTGCTGAATACACAGAAAACTAAAATACAACTTTTAACTTGTTGTAGAGTTGAAACATGCTACTTATAATAAATATGTTTCATTATCGTAAAAATAATTTACTTCTAGTACAATTCTGTATAATTCTTTTTTTAGATTTCAAATGAATTTGGTAGATAATGAGCTATAAAATACAAGCACCGTTGGCCAACCAAAATAGAGCACCACAAATAAAGTATTCAATCTGCGCCGAGTTCTCACCCTTCAACCCCGGTAGGGATATGCAAATGGTAAGCATTTTAGTCCGGACACACATCAAGAATGTCTATATTGCCAGCAACAGGCATTATATAAATGGAAAAACGAGTGCAGTTATTAAATAATGTAGATTGCTGTTTTTGTGTGGTTGTTTTGAGTGAGCAACGTCAGTGTGAGAGAGAGAGAGAATTCTGGAAAATGACATGAATATCATTTGAACCGATTACTGAATTCGACAGTGAAAGCATTGTTGTTTATAGAGAAGGCACAGGAATAGACTACTCTTTTTTGATTACGTCTCGCATGCTTAAATCAGTGATCAAGCCAGGCGTAATCAAGAAAGAGTAGTGTGCCCCTGTAAATGGTCGGTACTGGAGGAAAGGATTGACCGATGTCACTAATTGACTTAGCATGTTCTGTTCGCACCACTTTACATGTGCGTATGAGAGAAATAGATGGTTCCATCACATCAAGAACGATATACAAACAAAATTATCCGTTGCACAACATTTTGTAGCTGTACGTACTATTCGTTGTTCATTATAACACCTAAGAATGTCCGCAATGCGACTAATGCCGCAATTACTTTTGTCTCAAAATGGCAGCTGTTGCATTAGCAATGGTGCAATTAGGAATTGAACCTGGACAGCCGGATTGCACTATATTGTGTTCAGTGACGAATCACGCTTTTTCTTGCTACTCTGCAATCAGAGATGGAGGTAACATATAGCAATAGTTAACTATCGTTTTAAACATTGTCATACGGCTCCCTCGGTCGGTATAATAGTGTGGGATACTATTTTCATATTTATGCTTTGTTATGAACAAATATTATTTGAAATTCAAATCAACCCCTTAAGTATCGATTAAAAGTTACGTGATTCGCTGCCCATTACCACCGTTTTTTACATAGGCGCGGGTATGTGGTGTACTGGGGAGAAAAGTAAAGGCAAAGATAAGTAAGTTTTATCTGAAATAAGTAAATCCTTCACACACACACCACCTGTGGCATTTTATAGTATTCCAAAGTCTTTGGGATAATTTTGCTAATCAGCGCAAAGAAAATGATCGTATTACCGAAAGACGTATGTATACACTAGGGGTAGTTAACGTATTTTGAGTGATGCGTGCACATACGCCATTGTAGTTCATGAATTAACTGAAAATAATTAAAAGAAAATCCATAGAAGTAAGAAAATAGATTCCAGTTATTGAGAGGAACCCATATTGAAGCAAAGAATGAATTAAAAAAAGCAAGCTTTCGTGAATTTTTGCTTGCACAACTTTTTTGAATAAAAATATCGATGATAATTTTTTTATAACTTTGTTATTATACGAGCAATGAATGAAAATTAAGCCTAGAACAAATTTTAAACACATATTGCATGTTTCTTAGAAACATAAAAAAGCTGTCAAATAATTATAAACTATGACAACTCAAACACACCAAGATATTTCTGCTTGTTATAAACAGTGAATGAGGAAACTGAAATCACCATATTAGTGAAATCCAAATTTGATTTTTTAAACAAAAGATAAATTCCAAAAAAATTATTTTAAATATACATATGTGTATTTAGACTAAATAGTTTAAAATTAGATTAGCAAATCTAATTTTAAATTTAGTTTAAATTATATAAGGCTGAAAGATGTTTAAAAATTAAAAACCTTATACTCTCTCTCTTGTCCAAAAAAATAAACAATATTGATTGCACCAAAATACAGTCTGTTTTTCACTATGATTAGATTTTTAATTTCGAATACTTCAAGCATTTTGCTTTAAATTTGACTTTCACAGTGCTTCCAATTTAAATATGTAATACATGTGTATTTATATCTCACACACATTTTAATATAAATTTACAAAGAAAATATAAATATATATAGTGCAGAAAAACTTAAATATTCAAAAACATCGGCATTTCACTTCAAAATATCAGGTTTGATTTTTCTTACCACGCTTCTTAAAACGATACATTTTACTTTTAAACTTTCAAAACTTAAAATATTTCAGAGAAAGAGAAGCGAAACCCCACTTTAGAGTTGTTGTTTAAGCTGCCAAATATTATGTTCCACAGCACAGTGAACCTGATAGATCACGATCGCAACGAAGCACAAGCTGCGGTGTATTCCCCAGAACGAAATCGCAAGAATATGCAAATGCCAAGTCTAATATAGGTTTATTTCAAGGCGGGAAAGAAAAAAGAACTGGGAACTAACCGAAAAATATTTCGAATTCTTGCTTTTCCTGGAGTGGAAAGCCTTGGTATTCATAAATTTATGATGCACTTTAACTTTTCTTGTAAGTTCTTTTGAAGAGAACCAGAGGATAGGTAACAGCAAATAAAAGAAGAAAAAGTTCGGTATAAGTTTCTTGGAGGGGTGGGGGAGGGAAAAGCAGTGCCATTCTCTTCTTTTCTCTTTGCTTACGCTAACTCAGATATTCAAGTATTTATTAAAAGCGGTTGGAAGCTTTTAAGAATACAAAGAAATTTCTGAGCGTGGCGCTTGCTTTTTGCGCTGTCGAGCGAACTTTTTAGAAGGAATGGAAATACAAGTCAAGAGTAAAGCTCTTTAAAAGCAAAGTACACAGATACATACGTACAAAAAAGATGTTCTCTACTGATCAAATAGATTTTTTTTTGCTGTTTGTGTCGCTAAATATCTGATCAGGTTTGACTATGCTAAACATATGTTTTCTTTCTACTTTGGATAGCAAATGTTTTTATTTCGGAAATGCAGAGAATGTAAATCCTTTGCTGTTTCGTATTGTTCTTGTCTTGTTAATTTTTGTGTATATCTCTCGCCATTCGCCTTTGTTTCCGCAAGTATTTTCAAAGTATTGATTATTTGAGAAATATTTAACTAAGAGAATGGTTTGAAAGAGCAATGAAATGATATGAAACATTCTCCGAGGAGTCAAGAATAGTACGAAATTTTCAATGCGAAACTTTGAAAGTTTTGTGTGTAATGTAATAAAAATCTTCCACATTCTTTATTAATGATCAATATAATTGTGATATATATTTCTTTTACTTTGAAATGGGGTTCATTCCGCCAAAAAGGACATCAATTTAGGTGACTTCTCATTACAAAATTCGAATCTGATGTACCCCGTACTTTTTATAAAAAAGTTTGTTTTAAATAAAACAATTTGAGTTTCAAATTTTTTACCTATTTGCATTTTTAAAAGTGCAAAAAAAAGTATAGGATAAAATTTAAAAGGCCTGTTATAAATGATAATATGCTATTCATTGTAACCCCCGTATTAACAAACCAGGAAGTATTATTATGCAACTATATTAAATTCAATGAAATATCTCTATTTTTTTAGAAAAAATTTTTTCAAATTTTGCGGAGTAAAAAAAAGGGCCCTGAATTTTTCTACGAAAGTCATTCAAAACGTGCCCTATTAAAAGGGCTTCCATTTTCAACAAAGGTTTCGTTCCTAGGTGCATTTTTAAGAGAGTTATTCGAGAAAAACGCTTTCATAAGTGGGAACTTATGAAAGCGTAAAGTGGGACTAAGTGGGGACTTTTCCTATTTTCCCGAATAAAAAAAAAGGCCCGAATGTTTTTTAAAAAGAAAGAATTCCTAATGCGTGCAATTAAATGAATTCTTATTTCACACGTGGAGTATTTTGTTGCTATAAATTACACTGCAACATGAATTCCTATTTCCTATGAATAATATTTCATTTGAATCGCACTGAATCATGAATTTCCATTTTACATTGAAAGAGTTCTTTGCTTTTTCAGGATCTTATTTGTCTCCGATTACAAAAATATCAGCTGAAATATATCCTGGTGACAAATATCATGAGGAAATTATAACATTGCAAGTAAATTGAATTTGACAAGAGGAATTTATATGCCGCGAATAAAGCTGGAAAAACCTGCGAACCATAATTATTCAAAATTTTTATCTGCTAAGAATGCAATGTAAAAAAATCGTTTAAAATATTCTAATATTTTTCGTTCTTCAGTCATATATGTATAATGTTAGCTACTTTATACCTAAGCAAAATCTCCTATTTACTATTTAAATTTATTTTTCATAACATATTCGAGTCTTAATTTAAATACCTTATTATTTCTCAAAACGATATTTTGAATATAACACAATTCCTATTCCAACTCCTTAAATTGTATGGTTTTTGCATGTACGTTTCCACGGCTTTATTTTCTATTAGAAAACATAAACTAAAAAAGCTGTTTAGCAGTTCTGAAAATAAGTATAGAGCCCAAATTAATTTTTGAAACACTTGGCGTTCATTTCCTTTTACGGAAAGATGTATTGATTGTTCGCAGAATAAAACTGTTCAAGTTGTAGATACTGACTTGAAATATATATGACATGTTTCAAGTCACAAAACCAAGCTTATTTTTAAAAACGGTACCGAGTCATCTACATGTTCTGTCGCTGAGAGAAAAACGACGCCAAAGTGAAATCTAAGTACTTTACCACTTATGCCCATATGTGAGAAGCATCTGTTATTTTATGAGTTGTACTTGAAAGTTAATGCTGACATATAGGGCTATTAAATATAATGACCTGGGAATAGAAGTGTTTAGTTGTTGGGCCATCTGTTTGGGAGAAATAGTTGGGTGTTTAATTTACTGCTTGAAGATGTAATAAAAAAATAAAAGTTAATTGTGGAAAGGGAAAACCCCAAACCCCGGTCCGGACATGCCCCGGGGTTTGGTGCCGGGCCGCCTAAAGAACAGTAAATTCCCATTTTATTTAAAGTCGGATTTCCCCGGATTTGGCAACTTATAACGGAAATCATTTTTATATTCCTCGTTAAACCTTTATTCATTTTGGTGCTATATTTATTCTGAAGACATACTTAAATGTAACCAAATTAAAAGTTAAATTAAAACAATTAAAATAAAAAACAACGTGCCCCACACACCCCTCGAGGGCGCGGGGAAATTATCAAATGTTGACCGGTCCACAGGATAAAAGGTGTGGAGCACTGGTATAGGGGTTTTAAATTTTTAAAATTAATTTAAATATCCTCTTACACACACACACACACACACACACACACACACACACACACACACACACACACACACACACACACACACACAAAAAAAATATATATATATAACAATTTTAACACTTTTTGAATAAATTTTTTTCAATATTTTTTTTTTCTGCAAACGAAATATTTAAGATACTTAAAAACATAAAAATTTTTACTTTGGTAAAACTGTTATGTCCCAAAATCCCTTTTTAATTCCAAAGCTTGTTTCTTTGCTTTAAAACGATGTGAATAAGTTTCAAATATTGGCCTTTATAACTTACCTCATATCCACTTCAATTTTCCCAAAACCTGAGGAAAGTCAAAGACTCATTCTGATTTCCCCCCATATTGAATTCCTCATTGTCACCGGCGTCCTTTCTAAGCATATCCTATTCTCCGTGGTACATGATCAAATATCCCCAGACACCTACTGCCCATTTAACAACGCTGCTGCAAAGATAATCTGCATAATGATTTACCCAAACGATACTATGGGTCGGTTTATCGCCATATTAACCCAATAGTTGCAGCTACTAGTCTAAGCTCCGACGGATATGATAAGTTGTGTGGGAGAGTTCCCCAATTCGGTATAGGTATTAGTGTAATTCCATAATAGGTCCTTCCCTTACGCAAACAAATTTTTTTATTGTATATATTCTGCTGGCAATGTCCTGAACACAGACAAAGCTTGATTTCTAAAATGATATACCACAAACAAATAAACAATGAGTTATATATAACAAAAGGAAGTTAAAAAGACAATGTCAATGTTAAAAAGGCATTCTAAGCACTAAGTACTTGAATAAAAATAAATTTAGTCATCATTTATAGATTGGTGATTTTAAAATTAAAATATTATTCATAAAAAGTAACTGAAATTTTTACATTAAGTGATAGTTAATGATGGCAATGAAAGATTTTTGATATAAATCGCTTTACTATCGTATTTATGCAATCTCTGGTATAGTTAAGGTCGTGGTAGCCTAGTGGTTAAGGTATGGCATCGTGGCTGATGCGTCATGAGTTCGAGCCCAGTACCACCAAAGACCCGCCGTGTAGGAAAACGATACACGTTAAATCTGTCGAGAGCTAAAACGTCCACCCGTTGGTGTGGTGTGGTAGTTAGGAAAAGGGGTGCTATCTCAGGTGTCGTCCTCGTCACCTGACCATGGTTCAAATTTACGTGAAGCGTCGCCAAAAGCCCTCGTGTAGCTGACATTGCGAAGATAATATTCACTCACTCACTGATATGGTTAATGTGATATATGGTTGATATATATATATATATATATATATATATTAACGTCGCTCTATAAAGTCGCTCGAGGGCTATTGACAATCAATGTCATAATTTTGAACCATGGTCAAGTGACGAGGACGATATCTAAGCTGACATACCCTCTCCTATTATCCACACCACACCAATGGGAGAACGTTTCAGCCTCGAAAGGTTTAACGTGCAACATCATCTCGACATAGAGGATCTTCATCACTGCTGGACTCGAAAATAAGATACGCCAGCCACGTGACCTTGACCACTAGGCTACCTAAGCCATGTGGTATATGATTGAAAAACTTATCAATTCAATTTTTCATCTATTTTGCACTTAATAAGTTGGGGATAAAAATAAATAACATATAAATATTCCCGATGTTTATATATAAACAACGTATATATATATATATATATATATATATATAGATAGATAGATAGATAGATAGATACGATAGATAGATAGATAGAGAGAGAGAGAGATAGAGAGATAGAGATATATAGATAGAGATATAGAGATATATAGATATATAGAGATAGAGATATATAGATAGAGATATAGAGATATAGAGATATATAGATATATAGAGATAGAGATAGAGACATATAGATATATAGATATAGATATATAGATATAGAGATAGAGGTATAGAGATAGAGATATAGAGATATAGAGATAGAGAGATAGAAATAGAGATAGGGATATAGAGATATAGAGATAGAGATATAGAGATAGAGATATAGAGATAGAGATATAGAGATAGAGATATAGAGATAGAGATATAGAGATAGAGATAGAGATAGAGATAGAGATAGAGATATAGAGATATAGAGATAGAGATAGAGATAGAGATATAGATATAGAGATATAGATATAGAGATAGAGATAGAGATATATAGATATAGATATAGAGATAGAGATATATAGATATAGATATATAGGGATAGAGATATATAGATATAGATATATAGGATAGAGATATAGAGATAGAGATAGAGATATATAGATATAGAGATAGATATAGAGATATATATAATGATTGTAACATGAATAAAAAAAAAAGGTATTTTTCTAATTTTTTTATTTTAGTATAATGTGAAATGGTAAGTAGTAATGTGTCTTATTTTAGGAAGTGAAATGTATTTAAATTTTTTAATATGAGGTAAACCTAAATCAATTCTAGATATAGTAAAATAATAAACCATCCACATTTGTGAAATATGCTAATAATTACCATTTTAAAAGAACTGTTTTAATTCCTCATAACCAATACAAAGAATCCATTCTTTAAACTATTGGAAAATCATGAACTTATTATTTTGCTTTCGATAAAAATATACCATTTTTAAAAAATAAATAGTTAAAAGGTATATCCTAGAGGGGGATTAATAATATGTGCATGTAAAATTTTGATTTTTTTAAAAAATCTTTTTATTTTGACTTGTAACATTTATAACAATTTGTTACATGGTAAAAATAGTTTATAATAATATTTATATGGATTGATATATATGTATGCAGTCATATTTCTTTGAGGTATTTCAAAAATACGAATTTAAAATGGTCTGTCGTCATAAGTATTAATGCATGAATTATTTTATAGCTTTAAATTAACATCTAGACAATTTTGCTATTACAGTTATTGTTTATGGAATAAAATTAAGCGAATCTAGATAAAGATTTAAATTTGATTAATTTTTTTTCCAAGAAAATATGATAACAAGAATGTACTAACTTAATATGAAGTGTTTTTTTATAAATTTAGGTTTATAAAAATGTAAACTTCTAACATCTGGTCTGTTTTATATAAGCTATAACCTAGCTCAGGGATTGGCAAACGTTTTTAGCTGTGGCGTGCCAAACCAATCTACCAATATGATTCAGCGTGCCACACAGTAGGACATTTTTAAAACTATTCAATTCCCGCGATAATGCAAGGGCTGCGGTAGGCCAGTGGTCAAGGTATCGGATCATGGCAGGCACATGTCAGGAGTTCGAGCCCAGTACCACTAGACACCCGCCGTTTAGGGCAGCGATGCACGCTAAATATGTCGAGAGCTGAAACGTCCTCCGGTTGGTGCGGTAGTTAGGAGAGGGGTGCCAGCTCAGGTGTCGTCCACGTTACTTAACAATGGTTTAAAATTACGTGGTCCGTCGCCCAAAGCTATCGTGTAGCTGAATTGTGCGACGTTAATATTCACTCACCCGTGATAATGCAGACCGAGTTGGGGGATGTCAATAATATAGATATTTATAGTTTTATTATATATTTTTTAATTTTGCATCGTTTAAAAATATTTCTTAACCAAAAAATAAACTGCCTAAAATATAACTTTCTTCATTAAAAATTTAAAAAAATAAATAAAAAAAGTAAAATTGTACATATTTTTAAACATATTTATTAAAAAAAAGAAATTGACAACATAAAATATAAGTATTTCTCTTCTTTATAGATAAACAAAACGATATATAAAAATTTTAATGCCAAGTGAGTGTTTGCACCGAAAATTCAAAGATATACATTCTGACTTACAATTTGTCAGGATTTAGAGCATTTAACAGTTTAAACAATTTCTTTGCTGACTCGAAACATTTTGTTGTTGTTACTAATTTCAGATGTCTGACGATGTCAGATCGAGGACTACGAAATTCATCGCGGCAAAAAGCTAGGTGTACGCCTGTCGTTAGCCGTAGCTAGTGACCGAACGTTTCGGCTAGGTTTTGTCCCAACTTTGAGGGAGGACACCCTGGGGATGGTCAGGGTTTCCCACCTCATTTCCCCTTTCCACCAACCTCATGAGAGGACTTGCGGCTCGACGGCTATTTAGAGTACCCGCACGCCGCAAAGGCATTATACATTGGCAAACATCCATGCTTTCTCCGGGATTCGAACTCAGGCCCTACGGCACAGCAGTCAGCGTCATTAACCACAACTTCGGATGGGTGACCAAAATATTTTTCATGTGAAGAATGATTTTAGATAAAACCAAACCTGGAAAAGCAAAAGCACACCAGCATCTCTACTCTCCAAAAAATTCAATTTCTCAAGCGATGACATTTAATAATTTAGAAAACAGCTGTAAATTTATGTTTAAATTTATCATTAAGATTTGTTTTTTGTAATTCCGTACTTGTCCATAACTCGGAAGATGTTTGTCAAATAAGAGGTTCATTGAAAATTTGTAAACTTTCATCCACTCAAAAATTGACACATTTATAGAGTAGTGCTGAGTGCCACTGAGAATTGTATCCCATGTGACATGTGGCACAAATGTCATAGGTTGCAGACCCCTGATCTAGATTACATTAATTGCAAATCGCCAACAATCAAGTCTCAGAAGAACGGAGAATTCCTAAATGAATGAAGGAAGGAAGGAAATGAATTTAAAATGAACGAAAAGGAATAGGAAATGAACTTAAAATGAATGAAAAGGAATATGAATTAAATATAAAGGTACTCAATAGAAAATTGGAATATTTAAAAAAAAATGTGTTTATCCATACTGTCTGAAAATACTACTAAATTAAGAAACACCACTCCAGACTAATAAGCAAATACTCCTTATAAAGTAAGAACAAAACTAAATCTGTAAACTAAAGAGAGTTAGAGCAGCGTTTCAACTAGAGGCCTCTTGAGTATGAACCCCCAAAGTGGCAAGTAAATTATACTTGAAGTGCTGAAAAACTAAACATTATTCAAAACATTACTAATTTGCTGGAAAGTAAGCAACAAAAATACTTCTTGACATAATAAAATATAAAATACACATTTACACTGATATAATACACTTATAGTTGCATCTGTACTATACAATGGTTTTATTATTAATTTAACAATACTCTGCTAAGAACAATCCTTTGATAATACTTCAGTGACCCTGGCTACATTTGTGTATTAACACTTATCATGGGGTTTTGAACGGTGTATAATTAATTCTTTAACTTCAAGCTACTTAAAAAGTTACGTGGTTTGGTCCCCAATGCCACGGTTTTCCAATGTAGA